>CANNZV010001827.1:230077-248382 GCA_947561585.1 Caprella mutica | reverse complement strand
CAGAGAAAAGAGTCACTGTGATGTTGTAATATCAGAGAAAAGAGTCACTGTGATGATGTACTATCAGAGAAAAAAGTCACTGTGATGATGTACTACCAGTGAAAAGAGTCACTATGATGATGTACTATCAGAGAAAAGAGTCACTGTGATGATCTACTACCTGTGAAAAGAGTCCCTGTGATGGTGTACTATCAGAGAAAAGAGTCACTGTGATGATGTACCATCAGAGAAAAGAGCCACTGTGATGATGTACTATCAGAGAAAAGAGTCACTGTGATGATGTACTATCAGAGAAAAGAGTTACTGTGATGGTGTACTATCAGAGAAAAGAGTCACTGTGATGATGTACTATCAGAGAAAAGAGTCACTGTGATGATGTACTGTCAGAGAAAAGAGTCACTGTGATGATGTACTATCAGAGAAAAGAGTCAGTGTGATGATGTACTATCAGAGAAAAGAGTCTCTGTGATGATGTACTATCAGAGGAAAGGGTCACTGTGATGATGTACTATCAAATAAAAGAGTCACTGTGATGATGTACTATCAGAGAAAGAGTCACTGAGATGATGTACTATCAGAGAAAAGAGTCACTGTGATGATGTACTATCAGAGAAAAGAGTCACTGTGATGATGTAATATCAGAGAAAAGAGTCAGTGATGATGTACTACCAGTGAAAAGAGTCACTGTGATGATGTACTATCAGAGAAAAGAGTCACTGTGATGTTGTACTACCAGAGAAAATAGTCACTGTGATGATGTACTATCAGAGAAAAGAGTCACTGTGATGATGTACTATCAGAGAAAAGAGTCACTGTGATGATGTACTATCAGAGAAAAGAGTCACTGTGATGATGTACTATCGGAGAAAAGAGTCACTGTGATGATGTACTATCAGAGAAAAGAGTCATTGTGATGATGTACTATCAGAGAAAAGAGTCACTGTGATGATTTACTTTCAGAGAAAAGAGCCACTGTGATGATGTACTATCAGAGAAAAAAGTCACTGTGATGATGTACTATCAGAGTAAAGAGTCACTGTGATGATGTACTATCAGAAAAAAGAGTCACTATGATGATGTACTATCAGAGAAAAGAGTCACTGTGATGATGTACTATCAGAGAAAAGAGTCACTGTGATGATGTACTATCAGAGAAAAGAGTCACTATGATGATGTACTATCAGAGAAAAGAGTCACTGTGATGATGTACTATCAGAGAAAAGAGTCACTATGATGATGTACTATCAGAGAAAAGAGTCACTGTGATGATGTACTATCAGAGAAAAGAGCCACTGTGATGATGTACTATCAGAGAAAAGACTCACTGTGATGATGTACTATCAGAGAAAAGAGCCACTGTGATGATGTACTATCAGAGAAAAGAGTCACTGTGATGATGTACTATCAGAGAAAAGAGTTACTGTGATGGTGTACTATCAGAGAAAAGAGTCACTGTGATGATGCACTATCAGAGAAAAGAGTCACTGTGATGATGTACTGTCAGAGAAAAGAGTCACTGTGATGATGTACTATCAGAGAAAAGAGTCACTGTGATGATGTACTATCAGAGAAAAGAGTCACTGTGATGATGTACTATCAGAGAAAAGAGTCACTGTGATGATGTACTATCAGAGAAAAGAGTCTCTGTGATGATGTTCTATCAGAGAAAAGAGTCAATGTGATGATGTACTATCAGAGAAAGAGTCACTGTGATGATGTACTATCAGAGAAAAGAGTCACTGTGATGATGTACTATCAGAGAAAAGAGTCACTGTGATGATGTACTATCAGAAAAAAGAGTTACTGTGATGGTGTACTATCAGAGAAAAGAGTTACTGTGATGGTGTACTATCAGAGAAAAGAGTCACTGTGATGATGCACTATCAGAGAAAAGAGTCACTGTGATGATGTACTATCAGAGAAAGAGTCACTGTGATGATGTACTATCAGAGAAAAGAGTCACTGTGATGATGTACTATCAGAGAAAAGAGTCACTGTGATGATGTACTATCAGAGAAAATAGTCACTGTGATGATGTACTATCAGAGAAAAGAGTCACTGTGATGATGTACTATCAGAGAAAAGAGTCACTGTGATGATGTACTATCAGAGAAAAGAGTCACTGTGACGACGCAAAACCGAAAAGTTCTAACGAACTTAGATATGGGCTTGAATTTAGAAAATTTATATTATATATCGCTTGTTTGCAAGAACAGTGTCATAACTACAAAAAAGCTGTTTTTTTAGGAGAGGCATTTTAGTACATGTATTGTACGTACATTTAATGGTATATTGTTAGGACATTTAGCCTCTCTAGCGGTATATTTTTGAGTTACAATGAAGATTTTTTTTACCAAAATAATCAGCATTTTATGATTTATACGTCTATATGGACAACTCTAAAATACATGTTTTTGTGTTTATGACGTTGTTGCTGCAAACAAGCGATATATATCTATACTATAATAAGAGCCGCGTCCGTCTGTCCGTGTGTCACAAAATGGGTTAAACAGTCATTCTATCAACAGCGCTTCATAAAGTTGGTGTAAATAAAAGAAAAATCAAAGAAACAGTAATAGAAAAGGCAAACTAATAATTTTCTGCAGTATCATTACTACGGGTCACATGAAAATTATTAATTGAAAATATAAGAGTTTTGATTCTAAAGAATAAAAAACTAGGGTTATATCCTCTTCAAAATATTTTTGATAGATTATCCTTTCTTATATGAACAAATTAAATTGACTACAACTTGAAAATGTATGATCACACTTACTTATAAATATTCATATTAAAAAATAGAAAAAGTATCGTTTTTATAAATAAATATAGTTTTTAGAAAAGAGTATCACAACAATTGCGACTATTAGTAAATCATACGATTTCAAAATCTGTGATAGCTACAAAGAGTACAGCATAACATTACCGATTCCTTTGGACTGGAGGTTGGGGTACCACAGTACTTATAATAGGAAATTACCCTAGATCTGGGTCGTGATGCATTGAAATTTAGGGAAAGTTGAGAAAATTTATATACCAACAATAAATTTAGGTGACATCACAAGTAAGATTTTTGAGATATTGTTTTTACCTAATAAGTTTCTATCGATACAGTGCTGGAATCGTAATGTTTTTTAAGGATAACTCTTCTCTGATTGGTCGACAAGGAGGAAGAACCAACAGAGGACGGAATACTAAACTGTTAGTGATCCGGCCCCCGTTGGCTCCTCCTTCTTGCATATAGTTCTACTTCTTCTTCTATGTGCTGTGCTCTACACCTATATTATAATTGTACTCATTGAGTTTAGTAGAATGCACGGAATGGAAGAGGACGTACATTGTAAACTCTCCTAATATTGTTGCATTTGTGTAAGTTAGTGTCTACCACAGTACTTTCATATCTGCAAATACTACATCACAACCAATCATCCTTTGAATGTTAATAGATTGCAAGTGGCTGGTTAGGCACCGCCCTTCCACCAACTTCCGGCACCACTTTTACTTGCAAAGTTGCAAGGCTTGCTTCCTCCATACCTATATATGCTCAGTGGTTCGTAGCCGTAATGAACTAGTCTAGGATTAGCAGGCCTTTCAAATAAATTCAGAGTGAAAAAGAATACATTGAAAGAATTGCTTATTCAAAATTGATAAAAAAATATTTTGTATAATTGTGAAAACGATTATAATTGTTAATTTTCGTTCTTTCTCGATAAATAATTTTTCATATAATTTTCAAATAATAAACAGTGTTGTTCCGTATAGTCTGTTCTTTTTTTCCAGGACTGGGGAGTCAGTGCTTGGAATCCAGATCTAGCCCATTTTGACACCCCGGAACTGGAGCTGGAGCTTAACTGGACGTACAAACAGCGGAGCGGAGCTTCTAACATTACGAATAGCTCCAGACTCCAGCCATTTTTTTATAAATACTTTCTGATTATTTCACTATTGGTAAATAAGTTCTTTAATTGAAGAATAGCTGATTAATTTAAAGAATGTTGTGAATATTGGATGGTCCTTTCATTTATTTTTTAATCAATTTTTATTTTTTTAATGTTAAAATTATTGTTAATTTAATTGATAATTGTTGCGCCGGAGCAGGAGCAGGAGCAGGAGCTGGAGCTGGAGCAGGAGCTGGAGCCAGCACATTTCTAATCTGCTCCCAGCTCTGCTTTTTCACTTCATTAATTTTCCTTACGTTTTTATTTAATTCTATTTATTCATAAATGTTGTAAATAGGATTATTAAATATCCTTAAAGGTCTCCTCCACACTATTTTTTATCACTCTATTCATTAGAACTAAGGCTACTGGTTACAAAACTGCAAACCATTTCAAATTTGGTTCTATTGTAAATTATGTAATTTAAGAACTTTTTCCCGTTCTTTCTTCTTCCTTCTGAATTTCAAGCAAAGAAAAAGGATGCATTCAATCTTGAAAAATTAAAACTATAATAAAGCTTTTAGACATATTATAAATGGCTACCTACACCGGTATCTAAATACCATTACCCTAAAAAAACATTAGGTACCTAAAAGTGAACCTATATACCTAATTACCATTAAATGTACGATAATACGTGATAAGTTGGAATGCAGCCTTGTTCTTCTATTGAATCTTAGAAAGAGTGTAAGTGGAATGTGAATATTTCTTATATAATTAATTATGAACAGAATACTTGATAGGTTTCTTTTCTGTATACTGTTATATGTTATATAAACTTAGCTCTACAAATTTAAAGCGATTACAATTTTTTTAATTTAGAGTGGAGAGGACCTTTAATCTATAAATGTTTTCCATTAGAAAATACTTATAATTAAATTATTCAATATTATTTATCCAAATATTTAGTTCTTCTGGCAGGGGGCCTTTTAAAAAAAGAAAAAAAAAATTAGTTAATCATAATCATATTTCGATTTTATTCTTTTGAAAACTCAAAATTCAATTTAATATATTATCTCAATTTAAACTTTTTTTAATGCTTTTATAAAATATGAATGTTTTTTAAATCTTCCTTAATTTCGTTTTCATTTGATAAATGTTTCCTATTAAATTTATTTCTCCTTATACTATCCCTTCCCTTACAATATAAATTATTATTATTTCCAACTGGACTAAATAGCAGTTTATTAAACCTCTATGGAAACAGGAACAGGATGACGAACAAGATTATAGACATTATTTTACCTGTTTAAATTTGACATTTCGTCAAACACAGAGGTATTAATGAGCTAAAATAAAGAAACATTCAAAATAGTTGAAATACAAATATTATTCAAGTATTAAAAGTGAAATATATTCCAATGCAAAGGATGAAGTTTCCCTCTCACACCGGCTGTTTTCTCTGCTAATAGAGGTGTATTTTCGCCACAAAAGGAGTCTGTGGTTTGGAGGAGAGAAAAGAAAGTGTGTTCTTATGACTAAAAATATATAAAGTTGATACTCCTGTTAGTTTTAGCCATAGAAGAGGTGACTATTGTTAGTTCTGGCTATGGAAAAGGTGACTATTGTTAGTTCAGGTTATCTGTCTTGTATTTCAATTTATTTAATTAATTTTTGGTGTGCAAATACTCTTCAAAAATGTTCATAATAAATTTCAGTTTCACCTTAACTAATTGTTTTATTTTGACCCTGAAAAAGAAATACATCTCACCATCAATAACCATTTTCTTCTCTATTATCTCCACTGATTAGAGCTCTTCAGTCTATTTTTCTCTCCAGTCTTCAGAACCAATAGGATGGTGATCATTGAGATCTGCGATTTGATGACTTCAATACCCTAAAGATGCTGACAAATTGTGAAATGAAAAGTTATCGCAAAGAAGAGAGGGAATAGAAATTAGTACAGAGAAAAGGGGACCAAATTAGAAGCAGAGGGGACCGAAATTAAGAGCTGAGAGGGGACTAGAATTAACCAGTCTCCCCTTATTGTGTGTGATCAAGTGTCGAACAGCGTCCCCTCGCTAGAAAAGAACTGCATCGGAAAAAGGGGAAATGGTTTGATGAAAAGAAAAGAGAGGGTAGGAAGTACGAGGCTACTTGGGGGTTTGGTGGTAAAAACGGTTAGTAGGGGGTTATTGGTGGTTAAAACGGATAGTGGGGGGTTTGGTGGTTAAAACAGATAGTAGGGGGTTATTGGTGGTTAAAACGGATAGTGGGGGGATATTGGTGGTTAAAATGGATAGTGGGGGGATATCGGTGGTTAAAACGGATAGTGGGGGGATATTGGTGGTTAAAACGGATAATGGGGGGATATTGGTGGTTAAATGGATAGTGGGGGGTTAATGGTGGTTAAAATGGATAGTGGGGGGATATCGGTGGTTAAATGGATAATAGGGGGATATTGGTGGTTAAAACGGATAGTGGGGGGATATTGGTGGTTAAAACGGATAGCGGTTATTTGTCGTTAAGAAAAATTCTACCAACAATAATCAATTTTAGTCACAAACTATATACCTATATAAACTGGTCAATTATGAATAACCATAATTTAATGGCGATATGACATGTAATTTGCCTTGAATGAAGCTGATCCATCTGTGAATGACGCGTTGACACTGCTTTTATTACAAAATTAGTAGTTTCCATTTTGGTTTCTCATCATTTTTTCACCCGTTATTAGGCCCATCCTTCCGAGTGTTTCGTGTTCTATTGATTTTTCCTGTTCTGATTTGTCAACTTTGCTAATTTTATTAGCCTCTTTATCAAGTCCGTATGAACGGCATAAACATTGAAGATAATATTCAGAATTAGTTGCTACATTGTCAAAAAAATTAAGAGTCTAAAAAATAATCTCTATGAATATATTTCTGTAGAATATCTTTAATTTCAAGATAACTTTAGTTATGAACATGTTAATGTAAATGAAGCCATTTTTTGCAGGTAATTCTTATTCTCATTAACAATTTACTGGTTAATTGTTGCTCTGATACTGTGAAAATATTGCACTGTTCTGACTCTGAACCTGATTTCTAATTCTAATTAACGCTCCCTTTGATTCTATATTCTTAGTTTTAGATTAACATATCAGAATATTATGTTAATCTAAATCTCCTATATCTTAATATTATTTCAATTTATTTAATATGACATTTATTCTAGTTTTAGGTCAATTTTTTTCTAAGAAAAGAAAGTATGATTTCCCAAGCTTTAGGAGTAATGTTTATTTCAATCTTTTTCTACGGGGCGAAATAATCAAAGTATGGAACTGGTTATGATAAAGAACACTATACGATTTTTAAAGTTTATTTCCTTAGGCATGAACTACAATTACCTTCGCAAAATCGCAGAAGGTTATGTTTTGATCGGACTTATACAATTGTAATCTTGTTATTCTCATAACTCAAAAAGTGTTCGACCAAATTGCCTGAAATTTGATGGGACGATTGGTCAATGTCCAGGACCCATTTGATCAGATTGTAGGAGCGATCGGGTCAAAGGTCAAAGTCATTTATAAGGAATATTGGATGGTCAAGGTCCTTTATAAGCAGTGGCGAAGGTTTGTAATAGTGGAATGCAAAGTAATGTGTTGAGTTAAATCTTCACAGATGATATACACTAGCGGACAAAAATGTGGGACAATTCAGTTTTTTTTTACCATTTCTGCAATATTTTCCAATGGATTTAAATAATTTTTACAATCAATGTAGCCACTTATAGTGTTAATAATGATATAAAATTTCAGTTTAATACGTAGAATAGAAAAAAATTTATGGTGGAGACAATTTTTTTCTCAAAATCACAGTACCAAAAGTGTGGGACAATGTTAGAAAAATACAATTTAAAGGCAGTTTAAAGTCAGTTTATCCACATTTCTCACTATGGCAATGAAGAATTAGTCGATTGCACCACTTTGTTTGCATTTTAGCCGGTTACATCATAGCAATGGCACCGAAAATGACCGCCTCCATGAAAAGAAGAATTGTACAACTTTATGAAGATAAAATTCGATCCGGAAGATAACCGAGGACTTCAGTTATCCAAAAGTGTTGTGGGAAGAATAATAAAGGACTACAAGGAGACTGGGAAAGTTTCACCACCGAAGAAGAAGGGTAGACCGTGAAACACCACTCCTAGAGACGATAGGATCATGAGGATAATGGCACTGAAGGAGAGGTTTCAGACGGCAGCAGGCATTTCTCGTGAAATAAGTACCTCCTACGATGTCAATGTTTCTAGTAGAACCGTGTCTAGACGCCTCGGCGAAATCGGCCTCTTTGCAAGGTCACCCGCGAAGAAGCCTTTGATTAGCCTCAAAAACAAGAAAGTTCGATTGAGCTTCGCCGAAGATCATGTACTCTGGACCGACCATCAGTGGCAAAATGTAATTTTTTCCGATGAAAGTAAGTTTGGATCTGATGGGAAAAAATTGTAAGAAGATTTTGTCACGAAGGATTCGATAAAAAGTGCACCAAGAAAACAGTCAAGTTTGGTGGGGGCAGCGTAATGGTGTTCGGCATGATTTCATGGGAAGGGACGACTGATCTCGTCCGTCTAAACACCAGAGTTAATGGAACCATCTACAAGAACTTGTTACGAGATCATGTCATCCCAATACTTAGACGTTCTGCCTGCGAATCGCCCATTTTCATGCAGGATAACGCCCCCTGCCACAAAGCTAAAAACGTGATGGAGTTTTTTCGGGAGCAAAATGTGGCTGTAATGGATTGGCCCCTGCAAAGTCCGGACATAAATCCAATAGAAAACCTGTGGTCCACTTTGGGGAAGAATGTGAGTGCCAGGAATCCCAACAACACTGAAGATCTTTGGCTCAAACTCAAAGAAGAGTGGGCGAAAGTGTCACGAGATGATTGTCGCCGTCTCATTCAATCCTGTGGTAGAAGGTGTGCTGCAGTCATTGATAACAAAGGCCTTTTCACTAAATATTAATGTTAGTCTGAATTTTTTTTGTCTATATGAAGTTATTTACATTTTTGTTCACATTGTCCCACACTTTTGCCACTGAGATTTTGAGAAAAAAATTGACTCCACCATAAGTTATTTTCTATCCTACGTATTAAGCTGAAATTTTATATCATTATTAACACTATAAGTGTAAAAATTATTTAAATCCATTGGAACATATTGCAGAAATGGTAAAATAACTGAATTGTCCCACATTTTTGTCCGCTAGTGTACATATAATGAAATGTAATTGATAATTACCACCATTTATTGATTTACTTTTCCTTGATTAGTTTGAATAAGTTACTTACTATATATGTATATGAAATATATAGATTAAAGTCTATTACCACACAGCATTTTATAGCCACACAGGTATAACTACACTCAGAATAACCACACACAGTCTATCTACATGCTGGATAACCATACAGAGAATAACCACACTCAGGATAGCTACACACTATATAACCACACTGAGAATAACCACACACAGGATAACCACACACAGTCTATACACACACAAAATAATCACACACAGGATTACCACACACAGTCTATACACACAGTCTATACACACACAGGATAACCACACACAGAATAACCACTCTCAGGATAACCACACACAGAATAACCACTCTCAGGATAACCACACACAGAATAACCACTCTCAGCATAACCACACACAGGATAACCACACACTGGATAACCACACACTGGATAACCACTCTCAGGATAACCACACACACGGAGAGTTTAAACAACTCAAACCTCTTCAAAGTTTTACCGTAAAATTAGTGCGGGTAAAGTTTTGCGGTGATACGAGTTTCTGTGCGGTGCATTTTCCGGATGAGTTGCTACTGCCCCGTCCATACCAAACTATCTGATGGATGTCATTATCATTAACAACACAGTGCAAATAAGGAAAAAATGTTAATTAATTAATTCTTAATGTATTTTTTCTGTTGGAACACAAAGAAAAAGATTTAACTGCACTCAAAAGACAAAATGTATTTGTATCATACAAATTATGCGTTCTTCATTAGAAAGGTCATAAGTGTAGTTTAATATAGCTTTTTTTTAATTCCATTCAAAAATAAGTTTGTTGACCATTTTAATGGTCTTTGAACCAAAATTATGGACTATTATATATGAATTGAAACTACAGGAGATTTGTCTTGACTTTATGAAACAATTTTGAAATTTGAAGCAACCTGATAGCATACAAAGTTGAGAAGATAGAACTTGCAGACTTGGTCATTTAGTTGCCTTATTACCTGCCTGCTTATTTTTCGCATATTTCGAGGGGAAATTCTTTATCTCGTACCCTCATCTCTCCTTGGGTTTGTTTCGATATTTTCAACAAAAGAAACTATTGTTCTCTTAACCCTTCCAAGTTATAAAGCTAAATAGAGAAGAGTCCTCCCTTCTGCAGGACCTGCTACAATTTTTACCCTCTCGGTAGAAGTTAATCGCCCATTTTTTTGGCCTTTTCAAAGAACTGCAATAAAGCGATGGACAGTTAAAATGCCTTCTAAATACATAAACGTTCATAACTTTCCGAATTTTCTAATGGATTCAAAAAATATTTCAGCAAGATACTAACGTCACTACTGTACGATCAATATTATTAAAATTATTCACAAAATAGTGATCTGCAATAAAGCGATGGACGCAGTTTATCTAACACGAAGATATAAGACCTCGTCGTTAAATAACCTCTTATTTGCACTGATGTACTAGTTTTAAATTAAAGTAATTTTTACATTTCATTAAACGTATTACGAAGACACCTGAACTTGTTTTCTTTCCAATAGCAAATTAGGTCTAGCAAAATACTTTCAAACAGAACGAAGAAAATTGTGAATTAATTTAAAACACACACTATGTTCATAATTGTTTAGATTATATGTTTATTAAAAATAATCTCATTTAACTTTGGAAATGAAAAGTAAAACATTTTCAAAAATGGCGAAGAAAATTGGATAATTAATTTACAACTCGCTGTTTACATTTATAATATTTTTTATGTAAAAAGATGTGAAATAACACGATTAGTGTTCTCACGGCGAATTGTCCAAGTGGCGAATTGTCCAATTGGCGAGTTGTCCGGCGGCGAGTTGTCCTGTCACCGTTTCATCAGTAGCATTTAATATAGCAATTCGTAAACCAAAACTTTAATTGACTTTATAAATATCATCTAACTAGCATTTATGAATCGTAATATTGGTATACGACTCTCCTTTATAATATTCTGTTATAAATCATTACAATAAAGAAATAATACGATATCTTAAATAAACTGTAGTTAATAACAGTAGAACACACCAAAGTACCACAGACACTCATGTGACCTACATTTAACTCTTGTAATAATGAAGAAAATGTTAATGGTGGAAATATATTCAATATTCCAAGGAAAATTTATAAGATCTTCTGCATCAACTGGTAGGAAATAAAAGAAATAAACTTTATTCATATATTTATTGATTAATGATAGCATAATAGTATTATAATTAAATATAGGTATATAAGAGGTGTCATAGGCTGTATAATAAATATTAGTGAAAAATGTCAACAAATATATTATTACTAATAAGGTAAAACTTAACTAAATTAACAGTTAATATGGGTTGTTAATAAGCCAAAATATAATATTTTGTAGTATCATTAGAGCTATTATTTAAATTACTGAAACCCAACTTTGCAAATAAGTTATAAATTTTTATGTTAGGCCAAATTTTTCATTTTTTTCTGATATATTTATTTCATTCTTCCGTAGAGCTACAATTTGTTGATCTTAATCTTTAGGCTTAAATAATCTTAATATCTAATAAATGAAACTAATAATATTACTAAAAATTCAAGACCAGTAAAGATAACGGGTCAGAAAAGAAGCTGGTAAAGATAACGGGTCAGAAAAGAAGCTGGTAAAGATAACGGGTCAGAAATGAAGCTGGTAAAGATAACGGGTCAGAAATGAAGCTATTAAAGATAACGGAACAGAAATGAAGCTAGTAAAGATAACGGACCAGAAATTAGGCTAGTAAATATAATGGACCCAGGTCCGTTTCTGACTACCAAAACTGAAAGAGTTGTAGAATAATCACAAATACTCTTTCCCTTGACTGTGCAATAATATTTCTAACTTAATATAAATTCACAATATTTGTGCTTGACTAGGATACATAAATATGATATAGCTAATATGTCACATCGATATAAATTACGAAAAGAATTTGTGATTCTGAGAGCCTTAACCAGATTTATCCTCACTGATGATTTATTTTATTTTAGAGACTCTGTTTAGAACTTTAGGCAGAGATATCATTCATAGCATATAGAACGCTGTGGAATGTAGGTTTATTCTTTAAGCCCCTATTACACACATCAGTTTTCCTACCATCACCATCGCCTACTTCGCCGTAGGAAAACTCTCTCTTACGATCCTGAGCCATTAAGCGTATCAGGTTAATCGTAGGAAATTCGTAAGATCTTCACTCAGGCTGATGTCATATATTACGATGAGCAATTACACTAGCACTCCATAGTCCTGATCGTACGATATCGTTCAACGATCTTATGTCCTGGCGACAGATCATCAGTCCACTCGTGGGTGAGTGAATGCACGACCGATTTGCTATTACACTCTACGATTTGGTCTTCGACATCGTAGAAAACCTGATAAGTGTAATAGGGGCTTTAGGTTTCTAAAGAATATAGATCTTTAGAATCTATATTCGATGGCAATTTGAACAGATTGGTTCTTCATAAAGTATTGCTATCATATTTAAAATCTGCATTAAACCTAGAATCTTTCACCCAGTGTTCGTTATTAAAATCTGATTATTTTGGGTCACAGAAGCTGCAAAGTTCAAACGGTTTTAGGTATGTTCCACCCCGGTGAATTCCACCCCTGTGACAATCCTTATTTGGGTGAAAATAAAAAGTCAATTATAACAATTTTAGATGGTGATTTGTTAAATACTGCGTAGCCATGAAAAAATAACTCCGACGATCCTGAGACATTTGGACAATATTTAGAGGTATCTCGATTCTATTCAAATTTTACCCTAATAGACAAAAATAAAATTATTCATAATATGGCAGTTTATTTCAAACTTCACATGTTGAGCGTGTTTATATTAATTCTTTCTTAAAATGAAATTGCAGTATATGCTCTTACAACAATGGGCGGAAGAGGTGTAGAGGGGTTCGGTTCGCAGAGACAACTCATTCAATGTTTTTGCATTTTGCTAAAAGGTTGTTGTTTAATTTAAAAATATCAAGAAGTACTATATGACATCATCTTACAGTTAATATCAATGTTGCGTTGGCGATAGTGAAGAAAATCAGCTTGTGATTGAAAATCAAAATATCTCAACTGATAAAGTTGACACAACCTTTCTTTCTGCTGTTCTGTCACATGTGTAGTGAAAAATAAGCAGCTTGTAACTGACCAACGAAAGGTTTAATTTGCTACAATGAAAATGCAAGTTACCTAGTATTATATAAAATATTAATAATGATGAATATTTATAACTAACCAAACCTAATCCATAAAGTGGGGTGGAATATACTGGTCACCGGTTCCAGTAATTGGAGTCATACTCTCAGTAAAAGTTAATATAAATACTTATAATAGCTAATAAACAAGAGCAACACAAATTAAACATATATTAGTTTAGACCTATAGTTAAGGTCCCTAGAGCCAAGGTTCATAGACAATAACAGGTTAAACGAATTAAGAAAAAATTGCCAAATGTCGATTTTTTGAAGAATAATTGTGAAAAAGTGAGACAAATGCGTTTTTCTCTCAAACCATACATATTTGAATGGTAGTTCCCTACTCATAATTCTTTTAAATTAATTGATCTATCATATAATACGATATAAAAATATTTTAATAAAATTGTGTTTCGTTTGAAAAATATACAAAAAAAAAAGCTGTGCACTCCGCCGATTAGTGTGAGAAAAGATCAATTTCTGTCTTTCTTCTTGAATATCTCTTAAACAGTTGATTAAACTGGTGTGATACCACCCAGAATTCTTTAGAATTTAATAATCATCTTTCGAATGGACAATGGTAAATTAAAAAAAATATTTTATTCAAATATACTTAACTAATACTTACCTAATAACTAATTAGTATGTAGGAAGAATTATTTGGATGGCACTTTAATTAAACAAAAAAAAATTGTCTAAATAATTTGTGTACTACTACTTCCTATTCGTTTAACCTGTTATTATAGTCTATGAACTTGATTGGATCACCTCAGTGTCTATCAGAAAAGAGTGAACGGGAAAGGTCTGTTCAGATCTCTCGAAGGAAGGGAATCTTCGGCTGTTCGGGTAAGTGTAAGACTTGGGTATAGTAAGCGATAAGTTGGGGCTTGTCTTATGGGTAGGAAAGATGTATCCAGATGGAGTTTCTATTCATGCGAAAAAAATAGACAAAGAAAAAAGAGGCAACACCAAAGTTGCAGAAGATAAACTCAACCTTTCTTCGACAATGACGTGTCATTCAGACATAAGACAGGTGGAACATCAAGAATAAGGCAGTCTCGATGGGTGCGGTTGCCAACTGGTGAGCGGGAATTAAGGTGCTGGTGTATCAACGCCATCTGACTGATTTAGGGGATGTGGAGCTTCCTAGTTGGTGAATGCCTAGTTTTCTATTTGTCACTTTTTGTCACCAGTCGTAGAATGAGAGTGATGGCCTCTGTGTAGCCCAGTGTTCATTGACATTGAGTGCGTTATGAGTTTGAAAAATGTCTTACGACCATATAATGATTGAAAATTTCTTAGAAAGCTAAATGATTTAATGGCGGTATTTTTAATCTACCCAAGAATTGAAATTTTTCCTTGAAATATTATCGTGTCATTCAAATTCAATATATAAGTGAGTTTTCTTAGTTAGTCAATATATCATTCACTGAGGCTATTACAATCTCTTTTTTTAAAATATTTGCTACTTAAGAAATAGTAACACCACAGAGGAACAAAACCTGACTACCCCTCTTATGAAGCAGAACATACCGCGCAAACATCGGATTTTCCAGAGAGAACCGATGTAGTTGAGCAGCAGATGTCGGGGCTGCAGTCTCGCCAATCTTGATGAAATCATCAAAATTCTTTGCTTCGATTTTCTCCTTGTCAGCTGTTTTTCCAAGGTAGATATCCATGTTTTTAAAGAAATGCGCCGCACCAGTTGATCCTGATGTAACATGAGAGCGCAGTGTGATTTCCTGTATTGGTTTTTCTCCACCCAAGTCAAACAAGACGTACACCAGGGGTAAATTCTCTGCAGAATGGTAACAATCTTTAAAATAATCTCCAGAGTAAGAACCATCTACCAGAGTGTTTAACGGACTAGTCCATATTACTCCATTATCATAATGATCAGGAGAACCAGATACCGATGCACCAATAGCGAAATCATTCTTCTTCTTAGTGTAGCAATTCAACTGTGGGTTTCCCTCAGCTTGGTGATTTGCGAAGACAATCAAACTTGACAGAATGCACTTCTCGTACTCTTTGAAGCAACTGAGTTCACACCAATCGATCAGAAGACAGCTTTGAATGCAATGGATCTTATTTTTAGCAGCAGTGTGTAACTCTTGTCCAGCTTGACTTGTCATGAACAAACTGCTTTCGGAGACGGAGACGAGTCGTAACACATGCCTTACGTTTGTCTTCGCTGTCACAAACGAACAGTAAACAACTAGTAGGTTCCAAAAGAGTGATATCATCATTGACGGGGTCATTTTCATAGAAATCAACACTTAAACAAGTTGTAAAACGTTCTTCGAAGATCGGAATATACACTACGATGTATCTTCTTGGCCTCAGTCTTCACACTGCTAAGAAAGGTCAAATTTAACTTTACGTTTTAGTCTAATATTGTATTTATCCACTAATGTACTCGGAGTGGTTTAAACATGAAGTACATTGCAGCACTCAAGTTGATAAGCAGTTACTAGTATTCTTGAGATCATGATTATTGGTAATATTGAGTTCATGAATATTTAGATCTTGAGTTCAAGGCTACTATAGTTATTTTAGTACAGCAAACCGATAAAGTGACTACTAAGTAGTAAATGAAATAATAGTCACCTGTACCTACCTACTCTATAGTTACAACTAATACAAATGGTACCAAAGAAAGGCAAAGTCAAAATATGATCTAATGAAATGAAGCAAAAGAAAAAAAATGTGTTAAAGGATAACGAAGTTAGAAGTGATTGAATGATAGATTACTTTATATTGTAAGTGATGTTAACTCAATAAAGCTCTAAAATTATATAATCCAGATTAAAGATATCTTATTGTGATTATAATTATTGAGGATTTGATAATATTGCGGTTACAAAAAATTATACAATCTCTAATAACTGAAAAAAATTATTGAATGAGGACATCAGCTTTAGTAATGGTATTTTTTTGGAGTGTGTGTAGATGTCATGTCAATAGGTGTCATATGTCACATCAATTGGTGTCATATGTCACATCAATTGGTGTCATATGTCACATCAATTGGTGTCATATGTCACATCAATTGGTGTCATATGTCATGTCAATAGGTGTCATATGTCACATCAATTGGTGTCATATGTCACATCAATTGGTGTCATATGTCACATCAATTGGTGTCATATGTCATGTCAATAGGTGTCATATGTCACATCAATTGGTGTCATATGTCACATCAATTGGTGTCATATGTCATGTCAATAGGTGTCATATGACATGTCAATAGGTGTCATATGACATGTCAATAGGTGTCATATGTCATGTCAATACGTGTTATATGTCATGTCAATACGTGTCATATGTCATGTCAATACGTGTCATATGTCATGTCAATAGGTGTCATATGACATGTCAATAGGTGTCATATGACATGTCAATAGGTGTCATATGTCATGTCAATACGTGTCATATGTCATGTCAATACGTGTCATATGTCATGTCAATAGGTGTCATATGACATGTCAATAGGTGTCATATGACATGTCAATAGGTGTCATATGTCATGTCAATACGTGTTATATGTCATATCAATACGTGTCATATGTCATGTCAATACGTGTCATATGTCATGTCAATACGTGTCATATGTCATGTCAATACGTGTCATATGTCACATCAATTGGTGTCATATGTCATGTCAATAGGTGTCATATGTCACATCAATTGGTGTCATATGTCACATCAATTGGTGTCATATGTCATGTCAATAGGTGTCATATGACATGTCAATAGGTGTCATATGTCATGTCAATAGGTGTCATATGTCATGTCAATACGTGTTATATGTCATATCAATACGTGTCATATGTCATGTCAATACGTGTCATATGTCATGTCAATACGTGTCATATGTCATGTCAATACGTGTCATATGTCATGTCAATACGTGTCATATGTCATGTCAATACGTGTCATATGTCATGTCAATACGTGTCATATGTCACATCAATTGGTGTCATATGTCATGTCAATAAGTGTCATATGTCATGTCAATAAGTGTCATATTTCATGTCAATACGTGTCATATGTCACATCAATTGGTGTCATATTTCATGTCAATACGTGTCATATGTCACATCAATTGGTGTCATATGTCATGTCAATAAGTGTCATATGTCATATCAATTGGTGTCATATGTCATGTCAATAAGTGTCATATGTCATATCAATTGGTGTCATATGTCATGTCAATAAGTGTCATATGTCATATCAATAGGTGTCATATGTCATGTCAATAAGTGTCATATGTCACATCAATTGGTGTCATATGTTATGTCAATAAGTGTCATATGTCATATCAATTGGTGTCATATGTCATGTCAATAAGTGTCATATGTCATATCAATAGGTGTCATATGTCATGTCAATAGGTGTCATATGTCATATCAATTGGTGTCATATGTCATGTCAATAAGTGTCATATGTCATATCAATTGGTGTCATATGTCATGTCAATAAGTGTCATATGTCATGTCAATAGGTGTCATATGTCATGTCAATAGGTGTCATATGTCATGTCAATAGGTGTCATATGTCACATTAATTGGTGTCATATGTCATGTCAATAAGTGTCATATGTCATATCAATAGGTGTCATATGTCATGTCAATTGGTGTCATATGTCATGTCAATAAGTGTCATATGTGATATCAATTGGTGTCATATGTCATGTCAATAAGTGTCATATGTCATGTCAATAGGTGTCATATGTCATGTCAATAGGTGTCATATGTCATGTCAATTGGTGTCATATGTCATGTCAATAAGTGTCATATGTCATGTCAATAGGTGTCATATGTCATGTCAATAGGTGTCATATGTCATGTCAATAGGTGTCATATGTCATGTCAACAGGTGTCATATGTCATGTCA
>CANNZV010001827.1:128173-229574 GCA_947561585.1 Caprella mutica | reverse complement strand
AATCAATGTAATTAGGGTAATCATATCACTCAGACACTACAGCAGTCGGCCACATTGGTTTTAAATCTATGTCAGCCCCCACTTTCGACTACTGTAAGTGTCTGTTGCTTCAATCCAAAACGTGAACAATGGAATGATAATTAGAACACCTCAATAATGTTCAAATGTAGTCCATAGAATGCGAGTCGTAAGGAGATTACTGGAACATATCTGCGAGGTGTTTCGCTCGCTCGTTCATATCCGCCATTGAATGGTTATAGAAAAGTTTGCCAAACTTTAGACTCATTACTTCAGTTCTATTTTGAATAGATTTCCATGAATGAATTCCTTTCATCATCACTGATTGGCAAAGATTCTAAGATTGGATGAAAAATAAGCATTCTGTTGGTAACTGAAATATCTTTTGATTCCATAGTATTAGAGTAAAAGAAGCAGCTCTTCTAACGTCACTTGATTGTTGCTGTTGGTTTCCTTTAATCAATATTATTAAACTTTTACTTAAAGAGTAATTGGTTATTTACACTTAATGTGTATCATATTATAACTAAGGAAAGAAACCTTTATATACAAACTTCTTACCAATTATTGTATATAATTATATACAAAATAACATATATCATAATTATGTTCCCTATTGACTTTACAGCTGAAAAACTAATTCATTTATGGACAATTTTTAAAATAAAAAGGCTAAAAAATGCTTTCTGGCACATTAAATTTAAATTACTAATAATCAAAGTTATCTTAGCATATAATATGATTTTATATTAATTAATTTACGTTATTTTAATAACCCAATGCATTAGAACTAGCTCCTTTATAATGAATTATATATAGGAGTCAAGAGATGGACACAAGTCAGGATGGCTCACCATACAGGACCTCATAATAGAGGAACTGTACTTTATGTTTCTAATCCAATACTTCATCAATTTAACAAACGATTAATAAGAGCTAAGTCCAAACTATCTTCGGTTCCAATGGGTTTCTTCTGGACGAATTACAACTTTAGTGTGTGACGATACCGCTAAGTTTTCAAACTTTCCAAAGGATGACCCAAACTCCGTCTACGATGTATTAAAATCTTCTCAGTTTCTGAAAGTTTCACAACTTATAAATCTCAGGGAGACACCTTCAATCGAAATACTTGCGGAAGATTCGTCTCCTATTTTTAGCTCTGGAACAGCTCTAGTGACTCTCTCTGATTGTTGTTGTTCCATTGGTTCATCCATTCTCAGGATTGGTGAACAGATTTCTAAGTAGATTCTAATATTTTTATAGTGTATTTTAGATCTTTTATTCCTACTCACTCATAGTCTAAACTCGTAGTGTCGATCAGTGAATTTTGACATACCTTATTGCAGAACTGGAGCCAAGAGGAATCTATATTTTATAGTTTCATCCAAAATTTTGTCGCCCCTTTATTTAGGTGTGAGAAAAGCAAGTCATCAATTATTTATGTAGCGCCTAACATTTGGAATTCACTCGATGAAAACGTTAAATCTTCATCTTCCTTTGTTAAATTGTTAGGTTGTTGAACAGTTTTTGTTTCTTCTCTGTTGTTGTTGTAGCGTTTTTGATTGGTAGGAAGTAGGTAGGAAATAACCCTGACTTATGGAAAATGTTCTTGGGAAAATAATTAAATATAAATTTTTAATCAAGTACAAAAGATGCCGTTTTTTTTTTTGAGTGATTTTTGTGAATGAATAGTATTGTAAAAATATAATTATTGTAAATTCGATTTTCCCTTGTACTCATTGAATTGTTATAAAATAGTTCATGAATTTTTGTGGCGGTACTTTTTTGTAGCGTGATGTAGTCTATTCTTTCTTTTAATTAGGTTGCCCTAAAAGCCTAGTGCTTTCCCGGGCATTATACATTCCTTACCATGTAGGTACTAAATGCGTGAATGAGGAGATCAGGGTGGCCCCGACACTGTATCTTCGGAAAAGGGTGCTACATGTTCAATAAATGAGCAATTTGCCTTTTTAACGACACCTAAGTTTTTATTAAGGAACTTATTTCTGATGATTTAAGTCACTGTTATAAAAGATTTAAAAAGATTTAATACTGTGTTACAGTATTGTAAATAGGTATTATGATTGATTTTAGATTTTAATTTATCACTTTATTGTCTTTTAAATCATTTTTTTAATGTTTTATGACCTTTTTAGATACAAAATTGTCTTATTCCTCAAGCTATAACTTTGATGGTAATAAATAAATGAAAAAAAAATTATTTCTGAAAAAAGAAAATTTCAAATCATCTAAGTTAGTTATTTTAAAAACAAATGTATTTAAAAAAAAATTATAATCCGCAGATCTTCTTTTATTGTCAATTGCGGTAAATATTTATCACACTTTATCTTTAAATATTACTATTCCAGACAAAATTCTGATTTTCCCGACAAAAAGACGATAAGTGTTCTAAATTTGACCAATAATTCTCTCCTACTGTTTATGGCGCAATGAACAACTGCGACAAATGCATCGTGACTGCATTCACAAGTTGTTTTTCCATTCACGGAACAGTTTTTATGCATCCATTAATTGCAATATATTCTTTGGAATTTTAGCTACATTCCTTTATAAATTTTAATAACTAACTCCAGTCGAAGTAGGTCAGAAACGTGCTATTGAATTAATTGCGTATTTGACATATTCATATTTAATATACAGGGCCTGCAGGTAAATTGGAACTTCTTCATTTATTTCGAAATGTTCTGATTTAAAGTATAAAACAAGTAAAAGAATCATGTTAACACCTATTTCTGTAATCCTTACAATTTTAGAAATGTTCTCGTAAAAGTGTGAACAATTAACTCCTCTTTATTTAACTCCGCATCGAGATTCTGAAATGTTCTTCGAATTACTGCCTTGTGTGGATTAACATTATAGACTGTCCTGCAACAGCACTAGCTAACCGAATAGTCGCAAACATTCAGATCTGGGGAGCTGATAGACCAATTGTTCTTAGAGACAAACGGTGAAGATTCTCTTTCATTGAGTCTGGACTTGTTTTGCTGAGTATGAAGTATGAATTTGGTAGCATGGTATAGTTTCTCCGAATCGGGGACAATAAAACTTCTTTCAGAATCTTCAAATGTACCGTTGTGTTGATTTTCATTTTACCATCATAGAAATGAGAGATATCACATTGCTATCATCTGTTATGTATACAAAAATCCTCAGAGAAGCAAGACTTTTGCTCTGCATCATCAAAGAAGAAACTTCTGAAGGGTCAAAGACAATAATTCGTATGTTTTGATGACTTGCATCCTTGACAATGATCTTTCAAACCTGACGGCTTTTGAACGAGCAGTGAGTAGGTGTCGGAGTCACCTCATATCTAGGTCTTCATCGACTGCTCTGGTGACGGTTATGTTGCTAAATATTGCATCGTTCGTCCAGTTATGACATCGATCGATTTGAGACTGCCTCAATGGCATTTTCAGTCCTGCCAAAAAAGTTTTGATTCTATTTTGATCCTTTCGAGGGCTGCTGCGACTTTTTAAACTTTACTCTCGTCATCAAACTTGGCCACGACTTGATAAACTGTCGTCATTGAGTAGCTCGTGTTCTTAAAAAAGTCGAAGGAGAGTTTCAAGCACGTCTCATTTCGCATTTCGTCGTTCTAATTCTGAAATTTTTAGCCAAACTTTTCTGATGATTATTATATTATCTTTTGAATTTAGAATATTGTTTTAAGATTGCTGAAAAAAATGATTATCATTAGAGTAATAGTTTACGGATTACAAAATAGTCACAATTTACTTGCGGAACTCTCTTTTCCCTCGCTGCAGATATTGTCTAGAACGCTGCAACTGAATAATGTCACATTCATGACAATGTGTGAATTCATGTATAAATTTGTGCGTTCATATTCAGTGCAATATTCAGGAAGTGAATATTTGCCGGGAGATTTTTTTTATAATATTTCACCCGTGGCCATGGTTTGAGTCGGAGCTCCGCAATTTGGCAGCGCTCATCGGCAAGTAGGAAGAACTACCGATAGTAGTTCTATGCAGTTGAAAGAAGTGTTTTGTTTGCTCTAAGAGCGGACACTTGTTCTCCCAAACTGCGCACTGCCAAAGCCTTGTCTGTCTAAGTACCTACTCCAATTAGTTTGGCCGATGTCTCAAACCTGCTTTGATTGATTCATAGGATTCTTGTCTAATCAAATATCGTCGTATCATAAATGATAATCACCGATAGAATAACTACGATTTCATTTTTTCTGCAGGGGTTTGCAATTCCAGATATGATTCATTTGTTACCAATTATTAGCACCGTATTCATTATTATACATATAAATATTGTTACTTTTTATTATCAAACATATTTTCAAACTTTCTCAACTTTTCATTTTGATGATAAATTATATTCTGATTATCGCCTCAATATTTTGTTTGTAGGTAAAATCTAGCATTATTGATTTAGATGGATATATTTTTTTTATAAACCTTAAACAGGTACATACCTCCAATTTATTTCTTTCTAAGTAGCTTATCCAGTTCACACTTTTATCAAACATTACCCTCTAATACTATGTCCAAAATATTGGTGAACCAATTACGTGGAATTAATTATTCATGATTAACTATGCAAAGGCCCTCAGAAGTTGCTAATTGACGAGTAAAAGTGGCGGCTCTCGACATTGTATGCACAATATACTGTCAGAGTAAAGAGTCACTGTGATGATGTACTATCAGAGAAAAGAGTCACTGTGATGATGTACTATCAGAGTAAAGAGCCACTGTGATGATGTACTATCAGAGAAAAGAGTCACTGTGATGATGTAATGTCAGAGAAAAGAGTCACTGTGATGATGTACTATCGGAGAAAAGAGTCACTCTGATGATGTACTATCAGAGAAAAGTGTGACTGTGATGATGTACTATCAGAGAAAAGAGTCACTGTGATGATGTACTATCAGAGAAAAGAGTCACTGTGATGATGTACTATCAGAGAAAAGAGTCACTGTGATGTTGTACTATCAGAGAAAAGAGTCAATGTGATGATGTACTATCAGAGAAAAGAGTCACTGTGATGATGTACTACCAGAGAAAAGAGTCACTGTGATGATGTACTATCAGAGAAAAGAGTGACTGTGATGATGTACTATCAGAGAAAAGAGTCACTATGATGATGTACCATCAGAGACAAGAGTCACTGTGATGATGTACTATCAGAGAAAAGAGTCACTGTGATGATGTACTATCAGAGAAAAGAGTCACTATGATGATGTACTATCAGAGAAAAGAGTCACTGTGATGATGTACTATCAGAGAAAAGAGTCACTGTGATGATGTACTATCAGAGAAAAGAGTCACTGTGATGATGTACTATCAGAGAAAAGAGTCACTGTGATGATGTACTATCAGAGAAAAGAGTCACTGTGATGATGTACTATCAGAGAAAAGAGTCACTGTGATGATGTACTATCAGAGAAAATAATCACTGTGATGATGTACCATCAGAGAAAAGAGTCACTGTGATGATGTACTATCAGAGAAAAGAGTCACTGTGATGATGTACTATCAGAGAAAAGAGTCACTGTGATGATGTACTATCAGAGAAAAGAGTCACTGTGATGATGTACTATTAGAGAAAAGAGTCACTGTGATGATGTACTATCAGAGAAAAGAGTCACTGTGATGATGTACTATCAGAGAAAAGAATCACTGATTAATATCAGGGGTAATGTCGAAAAACTCGATACTCTCTTTTTGATCTGAATGTGATATCTTCAAAATTGGATGGGCGGTACCTTCAACTCTACGTCATGATCAAATTGTAGGTCACTGACATAACACAAACTTATGTCAATTCGTGCAATTTTCATTCAGAGAAATCCGTCCGAATGGTTCATGATTTATATCCTCGACTGAATTCCATTCCAATGATTGCTTTTTTCTTCAGATTTTGAGCATGTCTGTGAACTCAAACATTCCATTTAACGGGACAACAGCTTTAATGCCGCCTTGGCAGGGCCAAATAGACCGGTAATTTATCGTTCCGAAGCTAGAGCTATGGAAACAGGATACCTGAAAACATGCCACCTAGCAAACTCAAGGAATCTAGTATGGAACTAGACACCACTTTCCTTGAACATGACACCTCCTGTCTTGGGAACAAGCTAAATTAAATAGAACTATTTCGTAATTAGTGTCTTGCAATTAGAAGAAGAGATTAATGAGTTTTATAGTGAAAAATATGGAATTACTGATCTAATATGGAGTCCTGAATCGCACAGGGTAGTGAAGTGAATTCTATATTATTCTTTCTGTATAGTTTCTACCTGATGTCATCGTCTTAAGTTGTATGTATGTGTTCACATAAGGGACTCGACTTTTATTTGAAATAGTCAGGAAGTGAATTATTTTTCGAGATACGAAACTTATCACAAACAAACAATGTTAAAGCAGTATATTTTAAAAGGAAAAAGAACCGTGGATCCTCCTTTTGTCAATATCCGCTTTAGTCCAATTCACGAGTAGGAATCGCTTCTGCTTCGCAAAGAATGATTTGCTCTAAATACCACCTATAGGCAGAATATTCAATTGGTACGTGCTACGCATCTCTATCGTTATATTGCTCTTCAATATTAAAGTTGTAAGCTGTTGCTTAGTCAAGTGGTGCGTGATAATTTATTATGTTAATAACTAATTTTCTTGTGATTTGTGGTATAAATGATTATTTATAATCTTAAGCTATAAGAGAGTACTCGGTTCATACTATATACGTACATAGGTATATCTGAACAGTAAATTGGTAATCTAAATTGAAGTTTTCACCAGCAATATCTTCAACTTGAAATTCGTTATACCAGTATGATTTGATATAACGAATCAAATTAATTTCATTAGATTCCAAGATGATAAATTTATCTTTTATTTTTTCAATTCATGCATCACTTCTCGATAGGTTCAATGGTAATAGTAATATATAATATTAAATATTGAATGAAATACTTTATACTCAAACCGCCATGCAGGATTTTCATAATTTCAAAAAGGTTATTTAACTCAACGTTTGATTAGAGGAAAATAGCTTCAACGTTGAATTTAGATAACTTTCTTGGAAACAATACCTACCATTTTACTGATGATACTTAAATGCTACTCCAAACCTCTAGCTGTTCAATTTTGAATCTTTCCACACTATGCAGACGGTATTTGTCACATTATCGACAGTTGTGACACTTTTCTGACAGAGAAATGCTTCGACAGTCACAAATGTCTGCGATAGCTACAGATCGAACTAATGAATTATGCCTACAAAAGTAACAAGTGATGTCTAAAGTAACAAGTGATGTCTATAGTAACAAGTGATGTCTATAGTAACAAGTGATGTCTAAAGTAACAAGTGATGTCTAAAGTAACAAGTGATGTCTAAAGTAACAAGTGATGTCTATAGTAACAAGTGATGTCTAAAGTTACAAGTGATGTCTAAAGTAACAAGTGATGTCTAAAGTAACAAGTGATGTCTAAAGTAACAAGTGATGTCTAAAGTAACAAGTGATGTCTAAAGTAACAAGTGATGTCTAAAGTAACAAGTGATGTCTAAAGTAACAAGTGATGTCTAAAGTAACAAGTGATGTCTAAAGTAACAAGTGATGTCTAAAGTAACAAGTGATGTCTAAAGTAACAAGTGATGTCTAAAGTTACAAGTGATGTCTAAAGTAACAAGTGATGTCTAAAGTAACAAGTGATGTCTATAGTAACAAGTGATGTCTAAAGTAACAAGTGATGTCTATAGTAACAAGTGATGTCTAAAGTAACAAGTGATGTCTATAGTAACAAGTGATGTCTAAAGTAACAAGTGATGTCTAAAGTAACAAGTGATGTCTAAAGTAACAAGTGATGTCTATAGTAACAAGTGATGTCTAAAGTTACAAGTGATGTCTAAAGTAACAAGTGATGTCTAAAGTAACAAGTGATGTCTAAAGTAACAAGTGATGTCTAAAGTAACAAGTGATGTCTAAAGTTACAAGTGATGTCTAAAGTAACAAGTGATGTCTAAAGTAACAAGTGATGTCTAAAGTATAACAAGTGATGTCTAAAGTAACAAGTGATGTCTATAGTAACAAGTGATGTCTAAAGTAACAAGTGATGTCTATAGTAACAAGTGACTAAATTTAGACTCTCAAAAATGAGGGAGATAAAGATTACAATCTTCTTTGCATTAGTTCACTAATTTACATTTTAGTTTTTACCAGTCTTTAACTGTAGATCAGAGTTGGTTAGTATTTAGTTAGTATTTAGTTAGTATTTAGTTAGTATTTAGTTAGTATTTAGTTAGTATTTAGTTAGTATTTAGTTAGTATTTAGTTAGTATTTAGTTAGTATTTAGTTAGTATTTAGTTAGTATTTAGTTAGTATTTAACCTCTGCATTCTACATTTTGTATCGTGAAAAATCTGAATATTTTTTTTTCTCTTCCTCAGAAATCAGCGCTTCTTCTTCCGAGTCCAACTATCAGGACATCATTGGTACTAATGGGGTGAGTGAGTCATGGAGTGAGTGAGTGAGTCATGGAGTGAGTGAGTGAATCATGGAGTGAGTGAGTCATGGAGTGAGTGAGTGAGCGAGTCATGGGGTGAGTGAGTGAGTCATGGAGTGAGTGAGTGAGTCATGGAATGAGTGAGTGAGTCATGGAGTGAGTGAGTGAGTGAGTCATGGAGTGAGTGAGTGAGTGAGTCATGGAGTGAGTGAGTCATGGAGTGAGTGAGTGAGTCATAGAGTGAGTGAGTGAGTCATGGGGTGAGTGAGTGAGTGAGTCATCGAGTGAGTGAGTGAGTCGTGGAGTGAGTGAGTGAGTGAGTCGTGGGGTGAGTGAGTGAGTCATCAAGTGAGTGAGTGAGTCGTGGGGTGAGTCATCGGGTGAGTGAGTGAGTCGTGGGGTGAGTCATCGGGTGAGTTTGTGAGTCGTGGGGTGAGTGAGTGCGTCGTGGGGTGAGTCATCGGGTGAGTGAGTGAGTCGTGGGGTGAGTGAGTGAGTCATCGGGTGAGTGAGTGAGTCGTGGGGTGGTGAGAGAGTCGTGGGGTGAGTGAGTGAGTCATGGGGTGAGTGAGTGAGTCATGGGGTGAGTGAGTGAGTGAGTCATGGGGTGAGTGAGTGAGTCATGGGGTGAGTCAGTGAGTCATGGTGTATTTCATGCTGTAAGCACTTAGAGTAAATTTGTTGTTAAATAGAAGTATTTTTTTTTTCATTAAGTCACCAGTAATCTAATTATTCTAATATACAAAATATTTTCCGTTGCAGCTGCTTTCATAATTTTATCTGAAAAGTTTGAGACTTTTTCTATCTCTATATATTTTTAAATAACTAAACATTATATGGAAATAAAAATGAATGAACTGATTAAATCGACATTACTTTTAAATGGTTCCATCTTTTCTAAAACAATGGACATATTTTAACAATAATCAACATTTTATTTACAGCTACATCATTTATGGAAATGAATTTAAAACATTTTTTCTTAATTTCATCTTCGAAATCGTACAAAATTTAATTTAATTTTTATTCTGTAAATATCCACATGTATATTCAAAATAAAAACATTTTAAATTCACTTCGTAGTGAATGAATTAAGAGAATATTATATTGCAATAAAAATATCTGCACTTAGAATCGCAAATAACTATTTACCTACTAGCTTATAATAGATTTTAAGTTCATATAAACATTTTAGTTCACTGCTTACATCGGCTCACAACTATTTTCATTTCTAAAGTACCTAAAGTACATTGTACATTCTAAAGTATGTACCTAAAGTACATTCTAAAGTACCTAATGACTAATTGTGACATTGTGAACCCTAAAGTGACTGTACACAAATTATAACTCTAAAGCTTCACTTGTAACCAATCAGGAGTCAATTAAAATAAGTTAATTATTAGAGAGTAATTGCCTATCTGGCTTCTGGCCAGGTTGTCGTGTTCATTCATTTCTGCAGACATTCATCATTTCGTCAGCAAAATAAATTCACTGGCAGAGAAGTGAATGTAATTGGTGTGAGAGGCAGGTGTGCTTAGTTATTGAGTTAGGATAGAAAGTGGAAAACAAAAGCGAAAGTGCTGATAATGGTACGGTGGATGTGAACTGAAGGATGTATTGCTATTCGATTCATAAATTTGAATCTTTAGTAATTCAAATTATATTTATCAATATCACTATCATTTTCGATTTTCCTCAGGTGACAACGGACATCAGCATATCAGCATCTTCTAACTCATCTGATCTCTTAAACTATACTTTCCTCAACCCTGACATTACCCTAGTTAGTAATAATGTTACTTCCCTGTACGCACAGCCAAACTTGACCCTACTTGATCCTCTCACCTTTAACCAAAACTCCTCCTCTTTCTTAGACTCTGGCACTGATATCCTCAACGACTCCGAACTGAATTTGAATTCCAACCTGAACCTCAGCACAAACCTGAACCAGAGCACAAACCTAGAAACCAATCCCACTTTCTCGTACACCAGTCTCTTAGGTTTTGAAGACCTCCAGACCACCCTATCGAACATGTCCACCAGCCTGTCACCTCTATTCAACGACATTTTGAACTCAACTCTGTTGGATAGCGCTCCAATGAGCTCCTCAGACTTCAACTCTTCGAGTCTAGTGAACGGCAGTGTTTCACCTTATAACTCCACCATGTCTTCCGAATTGCCTCTACTCTTTGCTAACGACTTTAACGGCTCAACACTCTGGCCTTCTTCTTCCCCATCGGTTGTATGGAGCTCTGCCATGGCTAGTTCGTCCACCATGCAAGACATATTTTTAGACGACGATTATGGAATGTGAGTTTTCAACTTTCAGTACCACAATAAGATCATCATGTCTCTCAAATTACAGATATGATTATAATGATCATATAATTTATAAATCACAGTTTTCTAATTTCTTATTTTTTTTTTAAATCTTACAAATTTGTCTTGTGTACCCAAATCATGTTTATTTTTTTAAATTATGTTTTTGTAAATTTTCTTTCTGTAAATTTTCTTTCTGTAAATTTTCTATTTGTAAATTTTCTTTCTGTAAATTTTCTTTCTGTAAATTTTCTATTTGTAAATTTTCTTTCTGTAAATTTTCTTTCTGTAAATTTTCTTTCTGTAAATTTTCTTTTAGGAAGTATAAAATTTGGATACCGTGAAAGGGATTATTACAGATATAATTTTCTTTCCATTGAAATAGATTATATATCACATATATCTCCTATTTATGTAGGAAGAAAAGATCACTTTTTTATCCATCTCATTCTCATTGCAGAAGCAATTTCACAAATGCAACAAACAGTACAATTGTACATGTACGTGGAGGGAAATACGAATTGTATGAGGTAAGTTTACACTATACATAATATCCTTTACAGTACTCTAAGTATGTTGAAATAACAGTTTTTAGAGATTACACTGGTTATTTACAGTTACTCTCTACTCTCTACTGAACCAGTAAATAAGTGTTAAAAACTTTATTGTATTAATAATACGAAACTGCGTCATGAAACTGTTTACGCAGTACTTGGTACAGTGTTTAGAAACAGATATTCACTATATATTTCAGCTAATGAATCTTCAATTTACATAGAAATATATTTTTCAATTATATATTTATTTATATTGATAATCAACTTTAACATATATTTCAAGATTCCGTAAATCTATGTAACAAAATTAAAAATTACGCAACATCGAAAATTGCGCTGGTAGCTACACAGGGCTGAAGTAGACCAATTTTCATAAAACTCGAAGTAGATAGTGGTATATCAAGCCCCATATTAAGTAATGTTAGATTTTACCGTGTACTTTAGCTCCATCATAACCAAGAGTTAATAGAGTCATCTCCGCCCTATTTTCACAAGGTCCTTTATAAATTATAAAGGGCCGTACACACATAGGGTTTTTTTTATAAGTCTTTCCATCAGACTTTTTTCTAAGCTCCTCCAACTTTTTCCACGAAATTTTTGAATTGTATTAGAAAAAACGATATATTTATTACTCATTTTATTTGGTATCAATGATACCTGCAGCGGATCTTTCTCATTTGACGACCCGCACCAAATTCAATTTAAATTAATTTTTTTTCTTATATAATATGTTCCATAGAATTTGAAAATCATAACCGTTTTTGTAAAAACTAATACTTTTGGAGATATGAGGGTTATTATTTATTTCCTATGTATTACTGAAGGATTGAGGAATCTTTCCCATTTGACGACCGCCACCAAATTTAATTAAATTTTAATATTTATTTGTATATGTATTATTTTTGTGTAATACTGTATGTGCTGGGAATATTCGATATATGTATTTATAGGGGCGTGCCACTCTCCGAGCCCCCCTGCCAGGTCATTAATAAATTATGAAGTGTGCAGTACAACAAACTAGCGGTTACAACAAACTACATTACAGTTTCATTCAAATAATCTTTAATGTTTGAGTAATTTCAATGAAAACACGAGTTTTTTCAAATTTCCCAATCCTTCAGTAGCACATAGGAAATAAATAACTTCAAACCCTCATATCTCAAAAAGTATTAGTTTCTACTAAAAACGGTTATGATTTTTGGATTCTATGGACAAAAATACATATAAAAATATCAATTTAAATTGAATTTGGGGGGGGTCGTGAAATGGGAAAGAGATCCCCTGCAGGTACATGGATACTAATTAAAATAAATAATAATAACGGCATTTAAGTTGTGTGTGGTTTGAAATTTCTACTCCATGTGTCTCTTGCCATCCAATTGGTACAAACTTGGTAAGAGATTTCACTCACCCTCTAACCTTGAACATCAGAACAAAAATAGAAATGAAACGATTTGCTGAAGATAAAAAAAAATGATTTATTCATTGCGAAAAAGGATTGTGAAATTTAATCTATTTGCCGTTGTTGCGTAATTAAACGCTACAAAAACGGAAAACTTTGAAACAGAGTTGTAAATTGCGATGAAATTATTTAAGTAAAAACAAAATATATTTTGAAATATGAAAGAAGTTATACAAAATTACTTGTTTTCGTGGTAAAGTTTCGCTTTATCTCAATTTAATAATAGCTAACCTTTAATATTTTTTTCAATATTTCTTTTTAATAAACTAATAAATATTAATGATAACATTCTGCACATGGTGTGATATACTGTATATCAGAGAAGTAAAGGACCAAGTAAAGAACGGACCAAAAACGGACCAAGTAAAGTTAACGGACCAGAAATAAAGCTAGTAAAGTCTCGGACCAGAAAACTATATTTTAGTTCTAGTAAATATTTGCTTTAGTATTTTATAAATATACAACATAATAAATGATAATATTAATGATTATACATCAATTTGCATATTTTATTAATTGAAAGAATTAATAAAAGACAACGTGATCCATTTTGAAGTTAACGAGTGGTTTAAAAATGGATTTTTTTCCTTAAATCCTTTAATGTGGTATCTATGATTCCAAAATTATATTCTTATTCCAGTTATTGGTCAAATATTTAATAATTTAACCAAGTAAAGTTAACGGACCAGAAATGAAGCTAGTAAACATAACGGACCAGAATTAAACCTAGTAAAGATAACGGACCCTGGTCCGCTATCTTTACTTGCTCCGAAGTAAACCTACATGCGTAATTGTTCATATAAATTTCAACTGTTGACCGTTTACGAAAAAAAAACTGAATCATTTTGGACAGAACTTTCAGCAGACTTCCTGTTTATCATAATTTCCGCCACGGAAACATTTTAATATTATTGTCTGATAAACCTGTAATGTCGAAATGAAATTACATGTTATCGTTGTGGAACCTATTAAGTGTTCTTACCAGTTGGAATATTTAGCAAAATAGAGTCTCTTACCACTCTAAGGAACTAAAAGATGTACACTGCAGTCCGCGGTTGAAGTTTCTAATTTAGAGCAATTGAACGGGTTCACTGACATTGATTTGAACATCTTAGTCTCTAACAGTCTGTTCTCAATGCTGATCGAGCAATTTAATTTGCATGATGAGGCTTAACTAAAAAACAATTAAGATTTAATACTATCAAATTCAGTTTGCTCTGTCTGTTCATATTGATTTTAGTAAGCAATCAATTTATTGATAGATTGCAATTTCGCTAAATGACACTCCTGTGATGTTCATATCTGATGTCATGAATCAATCTAAAAATTAATTTTGCTATGAGATAAAAAATTACTAATCAATAACTTTATCAAAAACAGTTATAATTTATTTCACATTGACATGGAGAAATTTTCAAGCTATATCAAATCTTAAATCCTTGACAAATTTTAGTCAAAATTAACCTATAGGATATAGCAACGTGTCGTGGATTCATATATTTTTTAATAGTTTCACTAAAATTAAAGATATTCATTCCTATAATTTAAAGCAATTTTCTGTTTTAACAACAACTTAAATATATGACAATGAAGAGCTGCTTTTTCATATCATTCAATATTTTAGCTTCAAATAATAGTAAAAGATTTTTGCAACCAGCAACAAGTGGTTTGACTACCGAGTACCAGTCCTAATACCTCTGAGATCATTACAAGGAAGTAATAATGCTCGAGTGTAACCATTACTGAGACTATTAGCTGCTAGAAGAGACTATCCAATTAGAGGACGACATCACGAACACACATAAAACTTTTCATTGGCCGTACCTACATCCTCCTAATGAGTTAAACTGCATTAATTAGTGATTTCATTACCGGATTTAAAACATGTAGACCTCTGATGTCCATATAATTCAGATCTATTCATAAAACAATATATGAAAATTAGGCTTCTGTAATGAAAACCTACACGATATATATCATTAATTAAATAAATCACACAAGCCCAATCAAAAGAAGAATATAAAGATTTTCATTAATTTATTATTTGATATTCTGACAATTTAGAAGGCCAAGTCGAAAGCCGGTGTATAATAAAGCAATTTAGTATAGAATCTTCTTGCTCGTATCGAATACAAATGAACCCTAAAAATTATAATTGGAAGTTAGGGCTGAGCGTCGAGTTTCGGACCAATAGGCTATTTTATGCGACCGAGCACTCCATTGAAACCTTATCCGTAGCTACACTTCCATCTTATATTATATATCTTAGGCTATGGACCTATTTACACAATGGCCACAAAAATGAGATCGATGATATATAATACGACATTTGACCAATGAACAAAAACTTACCAATTCTCTAACTACTCTTTGATGCCTATTTATTACTCCTCTAATTAGTCTTGCTGAATTTTAAATCGTTTAACTACTCGAGGTAACCTGTAACTATTTCAAACTCTCCGTTTGAAATTAGCTGAATGAGAGAAAACATTTGGAAGTTGCTAAAGCAACACTATCGTATTTCAAATCTTGTAAATCTTAACACAATCCCTTTAAGTCAGGACTAACTCATCCAAAATTGAGAAGGCGTTTCAAAGGATCAGATGCGCAGCATGTAGATTGGACAAGAAAAACTTAATTTTAGCGCCAGAGATTTTCCATGGACAAGCACTTTAGAAAGTTGTGTAATTACCTTAGTTGGAAAAAAGATTTTTTCATAATATGTTATACAAACTATCAACACTAAAAGCATATTGTATGCGAGTCAAATTTGGTCTTGGTTGTTGAAAAGAATTTCACAATTTTATCGCAAGAAGTTCCTGCCGTAAGTGACGTGGAAAATAACAGAATATAATCCGCCATGAGTGGTTGAAGGTTAGAATACTTAGAGGTTACTTAGAATAGTTAGAGATTACCTAGAATACTTAGAGGTTACCTAGAATACTTAGAGGTTACCTAATATAGTTAGAGGTTACCTAAAATAGTAAGAGGAATTAGAAGTCAGTAAAGAGTAATTAGACGAGTACTAAACAGGTGAAAGTGTGGTTAGATATTTATTAAGAATAAATAAAGAGCATCAAGAGTAAATAGAGAATAGGTAGGATTTGTTCATTGGTTCAATAATGACCGAATATTTATTATCGATCTAATTGCTGATTTTTTTCTTCAAAAAATTCTCTCATGTGACCAAACTACTGTTTTTCATCTCACCAGGTGATACTGATCGCCATGTTCGCCATCTGTTTATCGGTGGCCACCCTTATCGGCAACCTGATGGTGATGATCAGTTTCAAGATAGATAAGCAACTGCAGACAATCAGTAACTACTTCTTGTTCTCACTTGCGGTGGCGGATCTAACCATTGGGTGAGTGTGTGTTCTACCAAGTTAATGTACACCACTCTAGGAAATTATGATATCAAAAATGCATCGTGCTGCCACCTATCTTTCGAAGTGGGTACTAGCCATTTCTATGGTTAAAGATCCCCTCCACTCTATTTTATATAGTTCTCTATTCATTAGAACTAAGGTTAATGATTACAAAATGGCAAACCATTTCAAATTTGGTTCCACATTTTTACTATAATATGTAATTTAAGAAATTCTTGTGATTTTTGCTACTGCCCTCAGAATTTCAAGAGAAGAAAAAGACTACATATCTCTAATATCCCTGGAAAATTCAAAGTAATAATAAAGCGTTTAGATATATTAGAAATGGCTATCTCTACCGGTATCTAAATACCATTACCCTAATAAAAGCATTAGGTACCTAAAAGTGAACCTATATACCCAATTACCATTAAATTTACGATAGCACGTGATAAAGCTAGTCTATGGGTACTTGTTCTTCTATTTAATCTTAGAAATGTCAGACAGTAACGGTTGAATGTGATTATTTCTTAAATAATTAATTACGAAGCGGATATTTTCATGAAAAAAAAATTCTGTTAACTGTGATATGTTATAAAACCTTAGCTCTACAAATTGAATAATTTCTAGATAAATTCTAATTTATAATGGAAGGGACCTTTAACAGTTGATTTCAATAAAATTATCATTTTTTAAATAATATAAAAATAGACATAATTTGCTGAAAGAATACTCTAAATTCAAACCAGTTTAAACGTTTCTTTGCGATGTTTTTAGTAACACTAAATGTTGCGATTGTGTAGCAGCGGAAGTACCAACTTTGAAACATAGGTGGCAGCACCTTTCTTTTTTTAGCCGATATTAGTGTATCTCATTGTGGTAGAATATCTTGGGTGAATGTAAGGATTTTACCCTCTTGACGTTCAAACCCCAATACCAGGATGATCTCAAAGGTGCTAATCATTTTGAATATCATAAATTATCACATTGACTGACTACTGTTATCTTCATTGGCTATGGGGTAGGTGATAATCATATATAACTTATTAGATACTTATTTATTACGTCAAAATAGATTATACTTATGTATGAACATTCATTTAACTGTATTAGAGATAAGATCCATCATTTTATCTCAAATTTCTATATAAAACTGTCTACTACTCGGCATATATTCCTTCCACTGATGTTTTCCAAAGCAGTAGCGTTTCTAACGGGTGAAATATAATTACTAAGATGTCATTTGCTAATTTATTCTTGTTCTTCTCTCCGTAGGACCATATCGATGCCCTTGTTCACCCTCTACCTCCTGATGGACTATTGGCCTCTGGGTCCCTTCGTGTGCGACTCCTGGTTGGCTCTAGATTACCTAGTGTCTAACGCGTCGGTTCTCAACTTACTTATCATATCCTTTGATAGGTACTTCAGGTGTGTACAATTATAAATAATATCAATCGATAGTTTTCAAATTTAGTTTTCAAATTTAGTTTATTAGCTTCATTGAATAAAAAGGCTAAACATTCTAAAACACATCCAGTGTTCGATGAGCTTAAGTATTTCGCCTTAATTCCCAGAGAAGCTGAGTCAGGATTAATCATAGTGTTTTCTAGCATTGGTCTTATTCAGCGCAGCAGATTTAAGGAGCTCTGCAATCTTCTGTCATTCTCTTTTGCTTTCTGATGATTCAGCAAAACATGCAAGGAAATTAGGCACAGAACTGCCTCTGCATGCTGCCTGCCACTCTATGCAGCATATTTTGGATACTGCATGCAATATTATGGAGCAATGCTAACACTCTATCTAGTGCAATATTAAATGTTTGTTTAATTAAGTACAAATTATGTAAATTACACAGTGTAATAAAGTGTAGCACTTTGCTACAATGTGTAACACTTTGTTACACCATGTAACACTTTATTTCACCATGTAACACTTTGTTACCTCATGTAACACTTTGTTACCTCATGTAACACTATGTTGCACATTTTAGCACTTTGTTACATTTTTCTACACTGTTTCCCCTCTATTAGAGGGGAAAGCAATATTAGTGTTTAAGTTATACAATTTTTAAATGTGGGTAAAACCAATGAAATCTCAAACAAAATCCAACAATCATAATCCTAATTCAATTAAAAACCTAATTTTTCAAAATACCGACAGCCAAAATTTAATTAGTGAACAGAATAATAAAAAAATAGGAATTGATAAAAACACCGATAAATTTATGATGGCTTGAAGCGATAAAAATAAGCCAAAAAGAAAGACGTATTTAGCAAAGAGTATCATCTCTCTTTTTTCTGCAAATGGACCAAATCTAAGTTATTGTGTTGAATTATGGGCACCTTTACTTAGATAATCCATCACATAATGTATTCTTATCTATGATTTATATCTTCTTCAGTCGGTTAGAGTTTCATTACTAAAAATGAATAAATATATAATAAAAATTTGAATGTCGTTACGTAAGCTTTTTCTATTTCTTCGTGCTTTAATGCGTAAAAATGGAAGTTCCAATATTTGTTATTCATTTATTAAATTTTGGTATTTCTACATCCACTCATTTTTTGTACAACAGATAGTTTATTCATATGAGTATGTTTTAAATACATGAGTATAAAATGCTCATCGTTTAAATCTAATCACTGTACTTAATGTAGGCAATAAAAAATGGTATGCCATAACAATAATAATGCAGAACTCTTTAAACGTTAAACAGGACATTATTAGTGAATAAAGGCCATTGTAAAATAAAAAGTGGCTATTAGATTTTGGCTATTAGTAGTAAACTTAGTTTATAGTATACGGAGTGTATTTATGTAGCGCTGTTCTCAGACTATTTACGTAGCGCTGTTCTCACTCTGTTTATATAGCGCTGTTCTCACTCTATTTACGTAGCGCTGTTCTCACTCTATTTACGTAGCGCTGTTCTCACTCTATTTACGTAGCGCTGTTCTCAGACTATTTACGTAGCGCTGTTCTCACTCTATTTACGTAGCGCTGTTCTCACTCTATTTACGTAGCGCTGTTCTCACTCTATTTACGTAGCGCTGTTCTCAGTCTATTTATGTGGAGCTGTTCTCACTCTATTTACGTAGCGCTGTTCTCACTCTATTTACGTAGCGCTGTTCTCAGACTATTTACGTAGCGCTGTTCTCACTCTATTTACGTAGCGCTGTTCTCACTCTATTTACGTAGCGCTGTTCTCAGACTATTTACGTAGCGCTGTTCTCACTCTATTTACGTAGCGCTGTTCTCACTCTATTTACGTAGCGCTGTTCTCACTCTATTTACGTAGCGCTGTTCTCAGACTATTTACGTAGCGCTGTTCTCACTCTATTTACGTAGCGCTGTTCTCACTCTATTTACGTAGCGCTGTTCTCAGTCTATTTACGTAGCGCTGTTCTCAGTCTATTTATGTGGAGCTGTTCTCACTCTATTTATGTAGCGCTGTTCTCACTCTATTTATGTAGCGCTGTTCTCAGTCTATTTATGTGGCGCTGTTCTCACTCTATTTATGTAGCGCTGTTCTCCCTCTATTTATATAGCGCTGTTCTCACTCTATTTACGTAGCGCTGTTCTCACTCTATTTACGTAGCGCTGTTCTCAGTCTATTTATGTGGCGCTGTTCTCACTCTATTTATGTAGCGCTGTTCTCACTCTATTTATGTAGCGCTGTTCTCACTCTATTTACGTAGCGTTGTTCTCACTCTATTTACGTAGCGCTGTTCTCACTCTATTTACGTAGCGCTGTTCTCACTCTATTTACGTAGCGCTGTTCACACTCTATTTACGTAGCGCTGTTCTCACTCTATTTACGTAGCGCTGTTCTCACTCTATTTACGTAGCGCTGTTCTCACTCTATTTACGTAGCGCTGTTCTCACTCTATTTACGTAGCGCTGTTCTCAGTCTATTTATGTGGAGCTGTTCTCACTCTATTTATGTAGCGCTGTTCTCACTCTATTTATGTAGCGCTGTTCTCCCTCTATTAGTATAGCGCTGTTCTCACTCTATTTACGTAGCGCTGTTCTCACTCTATTTACGAAGCGCTGTTCTCAGTCTATTTATGTGGCGCTGTTCTCACTCTATTTATGTAACGCTGTTTTCACTCTATTTATGTAGCGCTGTTCTCACTCTATTTACGTAGCGCTGTTCTCAGTCTATTTATGTGGCGCTGTTCTCACTCTATTTATGTAGCGCTGTTCTCACTCTATTTATGTAGCGCTGTTCTCACTCTATTTACGTAGCGTTGTTCTCACTCTATTTGCGTAGCGCTGTTCTCACTCTATTTACGTAGCGCTGTTCTCACTCTATTTACGTAGCCCTGTTCTCACTCTATTTATATAGCGCTGTTCTCACTCTATTTACGTAGCCCTGTTCTCACTCTATTTATGTAGCGCTGTTCTCACTCTATTTACGTAGCGCTGTTTTAATAACTACAAAGCGTTCAAAACATGACTGACTACAGAATGAACAAGAAAGAGTTATTAAATTCACATATCTATCTTCAGGAATTGTTTCAGATATGTTGACTACTCTGTTTCACTTAATTGATATTAGAGTTTGGAACGAAAGCATCCCCTTGAATGGTTCCCAAACCATCGGTGTTACTTCTACTTTAACAGCAAAATTGATAAGCTAAAGCTTCTTCCATCTCAGTAGTATCTCTTAGACATTTCTACAGGAGTAGTTCCTACCTACTCTAGTACAGTTACACGCCTAACTGTAACTGTTATGAGTAGTCAACTATAAATATTTACACTGTAAATACTTTAACTGTTATATCTTCAAGAATTATTGCTGCCAAAATAGTATTCAACTCTATACCAACTTAATTTTCAGAATTTTAACAAAATTATTTGCTACCAAACGCTCAATAATTCTTTCACATTAATATGCATTTACTCAAATTCAAATCATTTTGTAATAAAAATAAACAAATGTCTCATAATGCAAATAAAAACGAACTCCTTTCATCAAAAATGTAATTTATATATGACATTTTTTTCTCTCAAAATAGTTACTCCAAATCATTCATTCTCATTTATGTAACAGTTTTCATTATTTTCTTAAGTTTAATCCATTCGCTTTCTTTAAAGCTAAATAGGCTTATCCGAATGAGTGGTTTGAGCACCAACTAGATGTTCTAAATGGGAGACTGTAGACCAGTTCTGTCCTCTTGCAACTACAAATTGGATTGAAGAGTAATGTTTATTTTTCTCTCACTGGGACATTCACACAAACTTCTTTTTATGTAACTAGCAATAAAGCAAATGGCTTTATTCTTTATTTATTTAGAGAGAAGTTTTAGAGATTTGGGTATGATTCTAATAAAAATGATGAGGTTCTTTGTCGATAAATGTTACTGAAATACGAAGTGACGTAAGTCTAACAAGAGGTTTGTAATATAAACATGTGTGCCTTATAAATCTCAGAGGAAAATCCTTTCAGAAATAGACAAAAATGTTGCGCAATGTTAAAATATTTGAACCTATGTAGGATAAATATTTACGAAACTGTAAGTGCTGAAATCTTTCAGTTAACACTACAGTTTTCAATGACCTTAAAAATGCAGAATAAGAATTTAGACTTTAGGCGCCACTATAATATTGTTATATACATTTGTTACAAGAGCTTGAAAGGGTTCATAAGCGATGCAATTAAGTGTATCTAAGCATCTTAATGTGAATCTCGTAAACTTTTTCTAAATCCGTCACGCTGCAATTCCGAGATAGTAAATTGCATCAGTTCCATGCTCTTGGAACAAATAACTATTTATATCAAACTTATGATATGATACAGATAAATGGTTAAGACTGAGTAACTTTTTTAGTGTGGTGCGTTCTTGAAGATTCCGATAACATTTTCAAACTCCAATAGTATCCAAATCCCTATGCAGTGTATAATTCTTTGCACACAGATATATAATATTTAGAAAGGTACTATTTAGACATACTAGAGTGTAACTCAAAATATTAACTATATCACGAAATGAAAGAATTCAAATGTAGAAAGAATTTGATTGTCTACTCGATGATGATTCAAACCATGGACCTATATTTCATGGCTAGAGTGTTATAGTCTGATAGGCTGCAGAATAATGATTTTATTACCAATCATTTTGTGTGATATAGTTGACAAAGTGGTCCCACCATTTCATAGCTAGCAGCACAAACTGTTTATGTTCTACCTGATGTATGTTCACCATGAACTTGACACGAGGTGACCGAATGAGGCTAGTTTCCAAGTGCAGCAACAGGGTGGTGAACTTTGGATAAAAGTGTGCGATTGTGACATACTCTACAATGCGGAACTGAAACTTTAAATGGAACCACCGAAGAACTCATTATGGAACTTTAACTTTAGTTTGATACTTAGCTCAGGGAGTGGAATCTTAGCCTCGTGGTGAATGGATGACTATATTTAATATCGCAATAGAAAATTATACTCGAACAAAGCTCCTTCAATCCTCTGGTATACGGATAAATTCATTATTACTCTTTTTCTGATTAATCATGTATCAGTTGTTTACTAATACTAAGACTAATCAATTTCCAATGTTTATATTTATTCAATACAATATATTATTTCAATACAAATAAGCCAAAGATATTAATTCTCATATCCTGAAGACAGAATTGACAGAAAAATAATGAAAACATTAATTTGCTAGAAGCAGAGATTTTATCAATCGAATTCTTCAACTTATTTAATTTCATTTATAGTACAAAATAGTTACAGTAATTCAAAAACATTAGTAACTTCAGTTAATATAATCATTTATGCATACACACACTATGTATTTTGATATCTATAATGCCACTTTTCTCATCATTACTAAAACTTTATTGTTGTACTGATATTTTACCTCACTTTTGCTATATAATTATGATGGATGGAGAAACAAGATGGCGGTATCTTCAAGACTACACATCTATTTGCCTTATATACTTGTGTATTAGTATTTTTAAATATTTACTATGCTTTCATTAAACATTAATGATTCTCTACAAATTAATAACTTCTATTTCACAATTGGTACATCTAATTGAAAATAGTATTTTATTCACCATATAAGTTTTTTCTTGAAGTTGTATTTTTTCTTCACAGTTAATCATCCCACAGCGTGTAAAGAGTGTCTCCAAATGTGTTTATTTTGTTGCAGTGTAACCAGACCCCTGACTTACCGGGCCAAGAGAACCAACAGAAGAGCTGGGGTGATGATAGGCTCAGCATGGACCATTTCTCTGATACTTTGGCCACCCTGGATCTACTCCTGGCCCTATATTGAGGGAATTAGGTAATAGAATATAATTTAGAAATCAAATTTAACGCTGTAGAATTATATTTGAAACATATGTGAATTTATATAAACCATATGGGTTTCAATTTGACGGTCATTACCTTTTTCTAATTTATATAAAAATATATATTCCAACTTTATTCGAATGTACTTTTTCATAAACTGAAGATTCCAAAACACCGTTTCACCAATTGCTAGAAAAAGTAATATTCTAAACTGTAACCAATTGTGTACATCTCTTTAGGAAAATTCCAGTGGGGGAGTGCTACATTCAGTTCATCCATACTAACGAGTACATCACCTTCATCACTGCGATTGCCGCCTTCTACCTCCCTGTGACAATCATGATCTCCCTCTACTGGAGGATTTGGCGCGAAACTGAGAGGAGACAGATGGACCTACGTCACCTGCAGGCTGGCAAGAAGGACCCGAGCAAGCGATCCATTTCGAGGTTAGTAACAAAAATCAAATTATTGCCATCTACTATCAAAAGCCTCGTCTCTATTTACCTGAAATTACAAATTCTCTTTTTGAGAAGAAGCATATGGATGATGAGGTACAAAGAAAGTAGATGGATATTATCTTGTTAATACATCCTAAATTAGAGGAGGTTTCTTTATTTTCTGATTGAATTTAATTTCACATAAAGAAGTTACCTGTTTGTTGCATTAATAAATAACCATAAAGATTTCCTCATTCGAATGTGACTTATGACTTGAATAATTCGTTAACCAGTTTTTGCATGTTATTAGAATCTAAAATTATATATCATTATAAATATATTATAAGCGCTGTTAAAATATTAGATGACATACACTCATACTTAAATAATAAGTAACATTGATTTTAAAGTTTAAACTACTTACACTAATGTCTACGTAACACTGATGAAAACAAATATACGTAGAAACGAGCAACTGAAGTTGTGTTAAATCAATCAACTGAAGTTGTGTTAATTCAAGCAACTGAAGTTGAGTTAAATCAATCAACTGAAGTTGTGTTAATTCAATCAACTGAAGTTGTGTTAATTGAATCAACTGAAGTTGTGTTAAATCAATCAACTGAAGTTGTGTTAAATCAATCAACTGAAGTTGTGTTAATTCAAGCAACTGAAGTTGTGTTAAATCAATCAACTGAAGTTGTGTTAATTCAAGCAACTGAAGTTGTGTTAAATCAATCAACTGAAGTTGTGTTAATTCAAGCAACTGAAGTTGTGTTAAATCAATCAACTGAAGTTGTGTTAATTCAATCAACTGAAGTTGTGTTAAATCAATCAACTGAAGTTGTGTTAAATCATCAACTGAAGTTGTGTTAATTCAATCAACTGAAGTTGTGTTAAATCAATCAACTGAAGTTGTGTTAATTCAATCAACCGAAGTTGTGTTAAATCAATCAACTGAAGTTGTGTTAAATCAATCAACTGAAGTTGTGTTAATTCAAGCAACTGAAGTTGTGTTAATTCAATCAACTGAAGTTGTGTTAATTCAATCAACTGAAGTTGTGTTAAATCAATCAACTGAAGTTGTGTTAAATCAATCAACTGAAGTTGTGTTAATTCAATCAACTGAAGTTGTGTTAATTCAATCAACTGAAGTTGTGTTAATTCAATCAACTGAAGTTGTGTTAAATCAATCAACTGAAGTTGTGTTAAATCAATCAACTGAAGTTGTGTTAAATCAATCAACTGAAGTTGTGTTAATTCAATCAACTGAAGTTGTGTTAATTCAAGCAACTGAAGTTGTGTTAATTCAAGCAACTGAAGTTGTGTTAATTCAATCAACTGAAGTTGTGTTAAATCAATCAACTGCAGTTGTGTTAATTCAATCAACTGAAGTTGTGTTAATTCAATCAACTGAAGTTGTGTTAAATCAATCAACTGAAGTTGTATTAGTATGTTCTTCCATCGTGTTCGTGTTTACCTCCTTATTGAATTGTGTCTGTGAATTAATTCATCAGTTTTTTATCATTTCATTTTCGTTGCTATCATTAAAAAGCTGATTTAGTTTCATACAAAACAAAAATTTATGGAATGAAAAAGTCATGTAATCAATTTTATTTTAGACGGCATGCATAGATTTATCTATTTTATCTATTCTCTTTTATAACTCATTTCAATAGGTACTCATTATGCAAACCATTATTCTTTAACGTATTCAAAGACTGTCACTAAATTAGCTTACTTGCCCTCCCTATTCTTAATGTCAACAGATGTCTTGTATATGCAAGAGGTAAATATTAGCCCAGCTTTCAGCCTACAGAGTAACAGTAGTTACAATTCGTGAGAGAGCAATCTGCTTAAAATGAAACAGCCGAAACAATTTAACATTCTTTTATCACGACAATAGTTTTTAGATACTAGCAACATCATCTTAATAACAATCCATATCTACTACCTATGACCCCATTTTGAATCTAATAAAACTCTTTGCGAGTGCCGTGTTCAAGACAGACTCATTGTATTTCTGGATCCATTAAAGTTCCTTATGAAATTGTATTTCTTGAGCGGTAAGTCTCCGGATCTATAAATATTGAGGTAAAGATGCCGCTCCCAATCTAGGTCAATCTTTGAAGACTTTATCACATTATGATTCAATTTCTTGTTTCGTGAAAGCATCGACAATGGGGGGAATAAGGCAGCTTAAACAACAAGGAAAACCCTAAGCAGCCTAAGTGGAAAACTGTAAATAATATGAGAAAAAGATATGCCTACTACTTGCTTCATGATGGAAAATGATTACATACAGGGAACATACATACCAGATATTTGAGAGCAAAATGATGACTAATAAATTGGGGGTAAATATATACTGTAGTTGCTTGTCGAGAAATCTTAACCAGTTAAAAGTATATTAGAAAATGATATGTTTAGAAAATGCTGAAGAAGCTTTAATGCCTTGGTAGTACTAAAGGAAATTTATATCAATGAAAAAAAAACATAAAATGTGAAATTGATATACAAATCATGTAAATAACAATAATAATAAATGAGTCACATACTTTAAGCTAACATAAATTATATTCACTATAAATATACCTAGTTTTGAATATTATCAATTAAAAAAAAATACTATACCACAAATAATCCGGGTTGACAATTAACTTCATAACATTCTAAGCTTCCATGACTTGATGACGTCAAACGAAAAGCAAATGCAAGGCACTTCTAAGGAGCAATCAAGCATTAAAATTAATATATGACCCTACCACCTTTCGGTGACGATATACCTCCGTCACTGGATTGTCAGCTTACTAATTTCATCAACTTGATAACTCAATCACACAAATTGGCTTAAGATAAAGTAACATACGGTTACGTTATAGTAACTGATAATTAAGTTATAGTAACATATGTAGTTAGTTACAGAGACGCATAGTTAAGTTATAGTAACATATATAGTTAGTTACAGAGACGCATAGTTATAAGTTATAGTAACGTGTCTTTAAGATATAGTGACACTTTCAGTTAGAGTAAAGTATCCATAACTAAACTCATACCAACCTTAATTCATCCTCCAAATTTCTTATTTTACTCTATATACCATTCTTAATTAAGGTGTAGCTTCCTGGTACCATAACATAAGGTTTAGTTTCCCGGTCCCATGAAATATGGTGTCGTTTCCCTGTACCGTATTTGAGGTGAAAGCAGACCAGCTACTCGTTAATTCTCTTTTTCATTTGACTTGAGAAATAAATTGGCTGGAAAACTCATTATTTTAACCGGCACATTTCGTGATGAACATGATAAATTGAACAGATTTTAACAATTTTTCTCACTTGTACCAGAAAAAAAGCATCATGAATATCGTTACTACTGTTAAGGCATTGGAATAATCTTTCTATGTTCTCTTAATATGCAACACTCGTGTACATTTCTTCATTTCAATTTAAAACTGTTTTAATGAAGGAAGATATAAAGTTCCGAGAGCTTCCCTCATTTTAATAATTTTTTACTCGGAAAGTTTCAAAGAAATTTTAGTGTGGGGGACCCAAAGTATTTGGATGAAGATGAAATGACAGCAATTCAGATTTACCAAAATTCTCCTCTAAAGTGCCATACACACGCAGGGTTTTTAAGTCTTTCCACCAGACTTTTTGCTAAGCTCCTCCTACTTTTTCTACGAAAATATAAGAAAAAATGATATAATAATTATTTATTTTAGTTGGTATCCATGAGAAAGACTTATAAAACCCTTCGTCTATACCGCCCCTTAGACAGGTGAAATGAAAGGAATTAAGAATTATGAAAATTATTTCCTTAATCTCTGTCAAAGACACAATTTTTAATTCATTTGGTCTATTGGCCACGCTCTCTTTTACGACATTTTCCCCTAAAGCTACTTTCAAACATAGCTGTAGATTGTGAAAAAAGTCACCAATGAATGTTTTATTCTCAGGAAATGATAGTGATTTAACATATAATTAATAAAAAGAGCATATAACTCACATTAAGTACAAGACATGGTACTAAATTGTAAATTATTTCATATGTATAATTCAGTTCAAACATAACATGCTACAGAAACTGACACAGTTCTATTATCAACTCCTTACAACTCTCTCAAATTTAAACCTACTTAATTTTCGAGCAGCTGCCCCTTATTTGCCTTTACACGTGCAAGAGTTTTATCGAAAGCTGTCAAGTTTTCTCTGTAGTAGAGTTAGTTTCTTTATTCTAAACACATTTGTGATAGAACTGCTTTGGAAGTAAGGAAAAAACAGAACTCAATCAGAAACCGTATTGTACGACAGGATTTCTGGGATTAGTTTTTGTGATGCTGGAAGTCACCATAGAACATCAAATTTATTCCTCGTTTTGAAGGTAGCAGGCACGAAATGCTATGTTTTTGATCTCATCTTTGGGAATATTCAGTAATTCGACGTGATTTATATCTTGGGATGACTGCAAGAGATCAAAGCAAACTTATGGCACTCAATTTAGACCATCACTAGTGACTATTGACACTAGAAGCCATCTTCAAATGTAGTGGTGCCTTAGAGTTATATAATGTTCAGCCATGGCTATCATATGAATTAACAACCAAAAACAAAAATAATTTAATCCTAAATTTAAAAATGTTTTTCGCTTGAATTTCAATCTAATATATTTTAGTCGCATTTTCTAGAAATGTATGATGTATTAGTATTATTGCTACTTCTAAAAGATATACATTAATTGATATATACCAATATTATTGTAATGCAGAAACATTCTGATACTCAAACATCTTAATTGCGTTTAGTTAAATAAAATGAAATTACAATCAGTAGATTAGATTGTGGCTGATTTTAAGTCAAAATACCGATCAGTGTTACTGTTTGTTACATAATTCTATCTCCACTTAACTTCATTACACTCTAATTCTAAATATATGATGCATACATCACTGGTAAAGTCTCTCTTCTATCTAAATTCCTCTCCAGTCTCCCTATATGCCCACTCTATTCATTGTTCTACTCCCCTCATCTTCCTAATTGGCCCCCTCCTTCATCATACTAATGCCCCCATCTTCCTAACAGCCATAAGGCCCCCTCCTCATTAATTTAATAGCCCCCCCCCCTTCCCCACCAGTATTATACAGCCCCATCTTCGTAATAACCTTCCAATTCTTCCTAACATTTCACCCCAACTCCCTAATAAGCTCCCCCAACCCACATCTTCCCAATAGCTCCCTCCTCCATCATCATAATAGTCCCCCACCCCCATCTTACAAATAACCCCCTAACAATTATCCCCCACATGGGACTCCATTCCCCATCAAAGCTCCTAAAGAATCACAGGAAAACAATCAAGTTTTTGGTCTGAGGAAGAGTTTCCCGGGCAGCCATGCAAGCCATTAATGTACATGTTATACACAGACACAGCATAGAGTGTAGAGCATTAATGTACATGTTATACACAGACACAGCATAGAGTGTAGAGCATTAATGTACATGTTATACACAGACACAGCATAGAGTGTAGAGCATTAATGTACATGTTATACACAGACACAGCATAGAGTGTAGAGCATTAATGTACATGTTATACACAGACACAGCATAGAGAGTAGAGCATTAATGTACATGTTATACACAGACACAGCATAGAGTGTAGAGCATTAATGTACATGTTATACACAGACACAGCATAGAGTGTAGAGCATTAATGTACATGTTATACACAGACACAGCATAGAGTGTAGAGCATTAATGTACATGTTATACACAGACACAGCATAGAGTGTAGAGCATTAATGTACATGTTATACACAGACACAGCATAGAGTGTAGAGCATTAATGTACATGTTACACACAGACACAGCATAGAGTGTAGAGCATTAATGTACATGTTCTACACAGACACAGCATAGAGTGTAGAGCATTAATGTACATGTTATACACAGACACAGCATAGAGAGTAGAGCATTAATGTACATGTTATACACAGACACAGCTTAGAGTGTAGAGCATTAATGTACATGTTATACACAGACACAGCATAGAGTGTAGAGCATTAATGTACATGTTATACACAGACACAGCATAGAGTGTAGAGCATTAATGTACATGTTATACACAGACACAGCATAGAGTGTAGAGCATTAATGTACATGTTATACACAGACACAGCATAGAGTGTAGAGCATTAATGTACATGTTATACACAGACACAGCATAGAGTGTAGAGCATTAATGTACATGTTCTACACAGACACAGCATAGAGTGTAGAGCATTAATGTACATGTTATACACAGACACAGCATAGAGTGTAGAGCATTAATGTACATGTTATACACAGACACAGCATAGAGTGTAGAGCATTAATGTACATGTTATACACAGACACAGCATAGAGTGTAGAGCATTAATGTACATGTTATACACAGACACAGCATAGAGTGTAGAGCATTAATGTACATGTTATACACAGACACAGCATAGAGAGTAGAGCATTAATGTACATGTTCTACACAGACACAGCATAGAGTGTAGAGCATTAATGTACATGTTCTACACAGACACAGCATAGAGTGTAGAGCATTAATGTACATGTTATACACAGACACAGCATAGACTGTAGAGCATTAATGTACATGTTCTACACAGACACAGCATAGAGTGTAGAGCATTAATGTACATGTTCTACACAGACACAGCATAGAGTGTAGAGCATTAATGTACATGTTATACACAGACACAGCATAGAGTGTAGAGCATTAATGTACATGTTCTACATAGTATAGAGCGTATAGGAAGGCTTTCGACGAAGCTCTCAGTTATTCATTTGTATTAATTTCCTATCCGACATTCTACTAAATGTGGCTGTTTCCTTTAAATTTGGTCAGCAAAAATGTTAGATTCGCAAAAATCCAAATGAAAAATTATATAACAACTACTGATGTTTTTGGTGAAAACAAAAAATAAGTAGAAAGAGCGAGTGAAAGATAAAGATTCTCTTTAAATACGAAAATAAAAAATAAACAGAAATTAGTGATTCAAGTATCAGTGAAGAAATTAGAAATAAATTTATTCGAGAAAACTAAACTTTACATAGATGAAAAAAAATTTTTTGCTAGCAATTAAAATTTGATATTTGGTCTTTAATTATTACAATCTATTACTTACGGATGATATAAAGATATCCTCTAATTATCTTTAGTTTGTTACACAAAGATGTTGTTATTTAAATTATTTGAAATTAATTTCAAATAACACAATAATAATCATTTTGCTAGATATATACAGTATGTAGATGTAGAGTCGTATGACTCAAGAAGTAGAGTCATATGGCTCAAGAAGTAGAGTCATATGACTCAAGAAGTAGAGTCATATGACTCAAGAAGTAGAGTCATATGACTCAAGAAGTAGAGTCATATGACTCAAGAAGTAGAGTCATATGACTCAAGAAGTAGAGTCCTACTCAGTCAGAAAATTGATAAAGAGACAATCAATCTACGACGATTAATTATTCGACTAAAATCCAATCGTGATTTATCAAAAATTTAAAACACAATCCCCCTGTAACGGCATAATGGATAATGGTATATTCCACCCCGGTAAATTCCACCCAGGTATATTCCACCCCGGTAAATTCCACCCCACTTTACGGGCTAGGTTTGGTTAGTTATAAATATTAAACACTTATTAATATTTTTTTAAATACTAGGTAACTTTCATTGTAGAAAATTAAACCTTTTGTTGGTCAATCACAAGCTGTTTATTTTTCACTACACATGTGATAGAACAGCAGAAAGAAAGGTTGTGTGAACGTTTTTTATCAGTTGAGATATTTTGATTTCCAATCACAAGCTGATTTCTTTACTATCGCCAACACAACAGCGATATTAACTGTACGATGATGTCATACAGTACTTTTGTTGACTTCGAGTAAAAGTGGTGTAATATAGTTTTTGACCGGAGTCTCTTTTTTTGACCAGTAGGTTTTTGATAGGGATGGGTACAGGGTTTTACATGGAGAGATGCTGCCATATTTTACATGGAGAGATTTAGACCACGGGAATTTTTCTTCTAGAATCCAAAACAGCAACTTATTAGCAAAAATAAAACGAAAAATTGAATGAGTTGTGTCTGCCAGTTCACACCTCTTTCAACCATTGTTTTAAGAGCATGTACTGCAGTTTCATGTTAAAACCTAATTAATATTAATTTGCTCAACATGTAAGCTTTGAAGTAAAATACCATATTATGAATATTATTTTTTTTTGTATATTAGGATAAAATTTCCAAAATTCACTGGAGCTACCTCTAAATATTGTCCAAATGTTTCAGGATATCGACTGAGTTATTTCTTCATGGCTACGAAATATTTTACAAATGGCCATCTAAAAATAAAATCTCTGATTTTTTATTGTCACTGTATAATGAGCATTGTCACAGGGGTGTAATTTACCAAGGTGGAATATACCTAAGGTGGAATATACTGGGTGTAATTTACCAAGGTGGAATATACCTAAGGTGGAATATACCGGGTGGAATTCACCGGGGGGGAATATACCCAGAACCGACATAATAGTATCCCAAACTGTAGTCAATTTACCAAGTCAGTAAATGCTTATAGCAAAATATAAATTAAAATTTCCACTTCTTCTATTTCGATAAAAAAGTTAAAAACTGAGTTGGGAAAATTGTTTCATTAAATAGGCAATGTATGAGATTTTCTCATGCATTGCCTATCTATCTTTCAAGTTTCGTAATATTCAATGTATTATTGAGTACTTATTGAATTGCATTATTAATTATCTATTCATAAAATAGCTACCAATTTGCCTACTTATTAGTCACGGTAATAATATCCAGTAGAGAGTAATGGCAGCTAAGTGCCATGATTCATTATTAAAATTTGTTAAAAGTTTTCTGTGAAATATTCAGACTCTCATTCCATAAATTATTTTTTTATTTTCCTGATTTCGTTCAAACAATCACAGTTTAATTTCTCATAAATTTTTCCTATCAAAAGTTCCATTTAATGGAATTTAATCTTCTGGTTTACTAATAACACGCCTAGTCAGTTGACAGTGTGTTATTCTGAAGTCATTGAGTGAAGAAAATCATAAGACCATCACTAAATATCACAATCACGTTCTTTTTCATCATATCTTCTTTCTTACTTTGTAATACTTCATATTCAATAATATACCTTAATTCTATCAAACAGGGTGCGTAAATATGGAAGAAAATAAAAATTAATATTATAATGTACCAAAAAATATGATTAACAATTAACGAGTAGATGTTATTGCATAAACATAAATACGAAACAAAAAACATACATTTATCCAAAGACCAAAAGGCCCCCCTGTGCATTTGATTACTGCCTCCAGTCTCCTGCGAACACCTTCTGCCACGGCAAGCAACTGCTCTTGTAAAATTTCTTGCCTTGCTCGCTGTAGAAAGCATTTTAAGTAGTCTACACTGCGATGAATATTTCCACAGGCCCTTACTTCGAGGGTAGAATAGTCTAAGAAGTCCATGAGATTCAGCTACATTTCATTGGACCAAAACCTGGTAATATGCTATACCAAACAATCTCACCATCTGTGCCAGATTTGAATTCTTTCAGAAGAAGTTTGACAGAGTTTGTCTTTTCTGAATAGTGAAAAGGACATTTTCAGGTCTTCGTGGACGTGTAGTCCCATAGCTCTGGACTCGTGTCAGCTGTGTATGCTAGAAACATAATCGATCTTTTCGGGTTTCCTAATATTCTTTCGAATGCGTTTGGTCATTGGTTATGGCATTGGAAGCGTGGTCTACCACTTCTCGGATGGTCGGACAAATTAGCTCTTTCATTGAAACACTTTTATGATTTTCAGACAGTCGATATCGCAATTGAATGTTTCTTTGCAATATCAGAATCGGACTTTCCGGCACGGTGAAATATAAATAATAAACCTAATCAGCTACTTAGGAACCACTTCTCTGAAAACATAATTATTTTTGAAAATTGGTTTCCATACTTACGCCTCACCCTGTAGTTCATTTTATAAATTCACATTTTATATCATTCGTTATTATTTAATTAATTACTTTATGCATTGGAATGCATACTTTTTAGGATTTGATTCTTAACTGAAAGTAACATAATGGGATAATTGGTGTTAAAATCCTCCATGACGTCATCACCACCACAGACAGAGCTGTTGGTTATTTTGTTTGTGTCATTTGACAATGAATGCATTTTGTCTTTATTTATCTGATGTTGTAATTGTTTAGTGTATTTGTACATTTTTCCGTTTGTGCCTGAATGTTCATTGTTTGTAACTATAAGCACCGTCAACGCCTTCAATAATGTAAATTTAATTTATGAATAAACTGCCCTGATATAAATAAATATTGTGATAATAAAATTAAATCCTCTGAGAATAATTGTTAAATATCTGCATTACACATTATTGTCCCTCCCTTTCTTCCAACGCTCAACTTACTTCGACTGTAAAACTACACAAAAAACACTGCCTACTTCCACCTTACATTCTCAATATTACTTCTTTACACTTTCTTTCTGGTAAAATTTAATTATCGTCACAACTAACAAATAAAACAAACCACAATATCCCCGTACATCTCAAAACTAAATGTGCACCCAAAATGAAACTGATTACCAACTTCCCTAACAAACTGAATATTCATTTTACAAACAAACAAACGACATACTCACTTCCCCCAATGAACAAACGACGTACCCACTTCCCCCAATGAACAAACGACATACTAACTTCCCCCAATGAACAAACGACATACCCACTTCCCCCAATGAACAAACAACATACCCACTTCCCCCAATGAACAAACGACATACTAACTTCCCCCAATGAACAAACGACATACTCACTTCCCCCAATGAACAAACGACATACCCACTTCCCCCAATGAACAAACAACATACCCACTTCCCCCAATGAACAAACGACATACTAACTTCCCCCAATGAACAAACGACATACTCACTTCCCCCAATGAACAAACGACATACCCACTTCCCCCAATGAACAAACAACATACCCACTTCCCCCAATGAACAAACGACATACTCACTTCCCCAATGAACAAACGACATACCCACTTCCCCCAATGAACAAACGACATACCCACTTCCCCCAATGAACAAACGACATACTCACTTCCCCCAATGAACAAACGACATACCCACTTCCCCCAATGAACAAACAACATACCCACTTCCCCCAATGAACAAACGACATACTAACTTCCCCCAATGAACAAACGACATACTCACTTCCCCCAATGAACAAACGACATACTCACTTCCCCCAATGAACAAACAACATACCCACTTCCCCCAATGAACAAACGACATACTAACTTCCCCCAATGAACAAACGACATACTCACTTCCCCCAATGAACAAACGACATACCCACTTCCCCCAATGAACAAACGACATACTCACTTCCCCCAATGAACAAACGGCATACTCACTTCCCCAATGAACAAACGACATACTCACTTCCCCCAATGAACAAACGACATACTCACTTCCCCCAATGAACAAACGGCATACTCACTTCCCCCAATGAACAAACGACATACCCACTTCCCCCAATGAACAAACGACATACTCACTTCCCCAAATGAACAAACGACATACTCACTTCCCCAATGAACAAACGACATACCCACTTCCCCCAATGAACAAACGACATACTCACTTCCCCAAATGAACAAACGACATACCCACTTCCCCAAATGAACAAACGACATACTCACTTCCCCCAATGAACAAACGACATACTCACTTCCCCAAATGAACAAACGACATACCCACTTCCCCAAATGAACAAACGACATACTCACTTCCCTCATAAACAAACGTCATACCCATACCCATTTCGCCCACAAATATATGACACCCCACCCCCAATACTCAAAAACGATAAATCTACCTCCCCTTTAACAAACGGCATACCCTCTTTCCCTCAATAAACAAACGTCATACTCACTTACATCCCCCATAGACAAGGAGGAGTTCCAATTCAACCTGACCCTGCAAGTTTCACCGATACCGCCGTGTCTCGCAGGTGAAGTAAACTAGACACTAACAGATACCTACCTAGTCGATTTATTCATCCGAAGATTGCGAGTACCTTCTGAACGAGTCAAGAGGGTTTGTTACTATTTTCCAGATTATTCTAAAAAAAATTGATTATGATTGGTCAGCCATGTATTAAAAAAACCCAATTGAACGGCAGATGTTAACTCACAATGTTTTTCACCCTATTTAGAAACATGAATCATAAAAGATTGATCCTTTTAGATTTGAACCTTTATTTAGCTCATACCTTTACTTTGTTGAACAAATGATCAATACAATCCCTAAAATATTATTAAGAATCAGGTTTGGAGTAGATAAATTCCATGTTACGTGGTCTACTGATAAGGATGCAGTTTTAGTACGTAGCATGGGCACGCGTTAGAATATTTTCTCGGAAAGGAATATTATTGAAAAAAATTAGGTCATTTAGAATATCTCTAATTGTCAAATTTAATTATTTGAAAATGAGATTTTGAATTCAATTAGGTCGAAACGACAAGACACAATTTAAATTCTGGTGGTTTCGTAAGTAACGCAGTCGGTTATATTGTTATATATTACATCAATATTTTAAATTCATAGCAATCCTTGGCCATTGATCAAATAATTCATTATTATTTGTAACTCACGGCGTGGTAGATCTCCAAAAATGAGTGCTTTTGAACTAGTAGGGTAACCGGTCCTTTTGCCGAAAACACTTTTGTTGCTCGACACTTTCGCAGAAAATTTTAAAAACACCAGACGTTATAAATATAATGAGATATAGCGCTCCTAAGGTTAGGTTAGCGATCCAGTTGAGGAGGATTGTGCCCCCCCCCCCTGCCAGGTTCAATAGTGAACAATGTATACTTTTATGTTTAATGTACTCTAAGATAAGTATATCTTATTCTGCTGAAATATTGTCATATTTTCGGCGAAAGTGTCGTTCGGAGAAAGTAACGTGCGCGAGTGTTTTCGGCAAAAATTCCTATGGCTAAGAAATTGTATGAAGAATTTCATATTAGATAACCAAGTAGATTACCAAATAACAGACTAATTTTACGGTAACTAGAACCAGATTTTCTCAGTCTCTCGAAAAGGAATATATTTCTATGACATTCAGTTCAGTTTAAATGATGTGTCATTAGCGCCAGAAATTACTGCTATCTTGGCTTTGAAATTAGACAAAGACAATTCATCCTGTAAAGGGCCTGCTTGTGATGCTTCCAGCTTCTCTGGAAAAGAAATCCAGTTCTTTTCTTGTCATTTCTTTCTTTTGAAAGCAAAGTCTGGATTATTCACATGATCGTTTTACAGCTAATTGCATGAACCACTTTTTGAAACTTACCATATAGAACAACAGGGATACAAGATAAACTCAGCTCTTCCACTCCTTTATCTTTATCTGATGGATCAATATCTTGAATTTCTAGTTTTCATTCAATTCATTCATTAACGCCACATTTCTAATCAAACTTTCTCTCAGGTTTAATCTTTTCCAGATAAATTCCTATTTAAATTCTAGATAACATTAGTGCAGTATTCAGTTAACTTGTTCTATTAGGATGAAAGTATTCCTTCTTGCTGCACTTGGAATTAATTCCTTTGATTAAAAATGAACACCATTATTAGACCTTAGCTACTTTTTTCACCCGTTCAATCACATACCAGTCCTGTCTGATACAATCTAGTTATGACTGACCTCTCAATTAGGTTACTATTATGCATTATTAATTTAATGAATAATATTATCCGACATTAGAAAGAATTGTTCACTTCCATGGATGGAATCCTCTAACACATGCGACTTTATGACAATATATTCAACGAGGAAGCCTCTCGCTTGCTGTGATTTCATTTACATACATTAAGGTGCCAGAGGAGTGAAGATAATCACCGCATGACCCAAGAACGAGAGCGAGATTCAATTTGCTATCAAAACAGGAAACGTCGCAAATTGTATTATTATTACTCATGTACATTAGTATTAAAATTCCGAAATATAAATTCTATGGGAATGCTTAGTAAGGAGTTTCACAACCACCCAAAATTGTAAATAAACCATGTTATTATTGAGTGGATTAATATTGTGCCCTTTCCCAACCATAATATAGATGTGGATTTATTTTTGTTCTATCTCCTCCTTTGTTAATATTATTTATTACCCTAGTACATTCATGTCATTTGGTTTGCAGTATGTAATTGTTACTAGGAAAATTATGTATCAAAGGAAACATTTTTAGAATTAACTTCAGAATGAAGTACCTCATTTTCAGATTGATTTGAAACGCAACTTCATTAATATTAAACTAATTTAAACTTAAGCTGAGAAATGTAGTTACCTACATCTGAAAAATCACATAACCTGAATAATGAATGTTAAGGTTACTACTACCATGAAGACCAGTATACCTATAGACCTAAAAATACCTAGTATACCTAACAACTTGTAAGATACCTAGAATACCTACCGACTTGTAAGATACCTAGAATACCTACCGACTTGTAAGATACCTAATATACCTAACAACTTGTAAGATACCTAGAATACCTAACAACTTGTAAGATATCTAGTATACCTAACAACTTGTAAGATACCTAGTATACCTAACGACTAGTAAGATACCTATAATACCTACCGACCTATATTATACCTAGAATACCTATCGACCTGTATTATACCTAGTATGTCAATTGACTTCTTGTAGAAGGTGTAATTCCTAAACGCTATCCCATTATTATGAAATAAATTCTTTCCATCCAGGTTGATGTTGCAATGAATTATATGCTGATTTATACTAGCCAAAAGAGAATTTTATAGTCTATTGATTTCAATATATTTGACGCAATATATTTATTAAGAATATTTGCTAAATTCAAAAGTTTTCTAAAGAGAAACAATATCAATGTAATACAATATAAAATACTATTTTTTAAATTAATATATATTGTAAGCGAAGATTGTTTTCAAAACTAAGACATGAAGTAGAATTTTCTGTACGTGAACATAATATATTTGAATATTATGAATCTATTTGTTTTCGTCCCAAATCCCTGAATCTAATTTAAGAATTAAGTACACAAAAAGTTAATTCTTGAATAACTGGTGTGGAAGAATGGCTCGGTTGTTATCCAGTTGCTCCTTTAGAGTCAAACCATAGAAAGCCTTAGTGATCATTGTCACCCCTCCTCTCCCCTCCCCCTCCTAAAAATGCAGCTAATGAGTGCAGTTAATTAGTGAACTGGTAATTAGAAGGCAAGGCTAAAAGAGAGATGAGTGCAGATATTCAACAACATTAGCATCGGTGATGTGATATTGGCATAGACTCATACAGTCCTATATAAAGATAATTTTAGCTTATTCTTATCTTCCAAATGATTAGTGCCTTGTTTTTCTTCTTAGTGACAGTCCACTTTGTGTTCACAGTGAGGCAGAGGATCAAGTGGAGCAAGAAGACTGGAAGAGACAGCGATCTGAGTCATCTACCGCAGCCATGGATGAAGTGGAGACTACCTACGTACCTACTTCTATGGTGCTCGAGGGAACTTCCTTCAATTGCAAAAAAGTAAAGCTAATTTATTCATTTCCATGACTTTGTTCCAATCTTCTAACTTTTTACGACTCTTAGTTGCCAAAAAGTTCATTTTTATTTATTACCTTCGCAATCTTGCGGAAGGTTATATTATTGCCGTCGTTTATTTATTTATTTATTTATTTATCTAGTTATTCGCTTAACTGAAAAAGAGTTTAACTAAATTGCCTGAAATTTGATGAAACTATTGGTCTATGTCCAGTGACTTACTGCTAGAATTTTGGGAGCGACCCGGTCAAAGATAAAGGTCACGGTCATTTATAATTCAAAAAGTATTGAACCATATTGCATGAAACTTGGTGGGACGATTGGTCAATATTCATGAACCATTTTGTTAGATTTTAGGAGCGATCGGGTCAAAGATCAAGGTCAAGGCCATTTGTAACTCAATAACTCCAAAAGTATTCAACCAAATTGTCTGAAATTTGATGGTACTGTTGGTCAATGTCCAGGAACGATCTGTTAGAATTTTTGAAACGATCCGGTCAGAGGTCAAGGTCATTTGTAACTCGATAACTCCAAAAGAATTGTACCATATTGCATGAAACTTGGTGGGACGATTGGTTATTATCCAGTTAGCAGCTTCTTAAATTTTGGGAGAGAACGGACAAAGAGGAGGCGAAGGTATGCGCTCTACCGAGTGCACACACTCTAGTTTTTTAAAATTTTGTATTTGAATAGAATATTTTTTCTTTGGAAAAAAAAATTATTTGAATATTTTTTCGATTCGAATATTTTTTTGATTTGAATAATTTTTTTATATGAATTTTTTCTTAAAAAATAGGTAAATGTGATAAATGCATAAATTGCTAGCCCAAATTTTCTGATAAATCGGTATCATACTATAAATTATAAAAATATATAGATGAAAACAGAATTAAGTTGAATGACTATTTTGATCAGCTCTTCAAAAACTTTTGATGAAAATTACTCTTCAGAAATCATGAAATGAAATTGGTCTCATTTGATATTTGTTTGGTTGATAAAAATAACATTCATCTGCAATGAGTATAGTAAGTATAAAATTAAAATATTGTACTTTTTGAATTAATTTTGAGACGCCCAAAGTATACTTCCATTCAAAATGGCCTCCATTAGAATCGACTTTACCAATTTCCACTTACTTCTACGATTGAAATTAAAATATCAAGATTTAGTAATTAAAAGATGGTTTTAGTTTCATTCAAATAAAATTGTATTAAAACTGTTAATACCATATTTTTATACGAAGATAAATGAATTTTATATATTGGATTATTAAATATGAAATATGTTGAGTATATTTCAGTTGATAGTTATTCTTTGATAGTAGAACAGAAAAAGAAAGTACAAAGATCGAGTGATCTTTCAAATGTCAAATTGTTCGGAACGTGAGCTAATTTCAAAAATTTCAAATTTTCCTTTCTCGTTTCAAATTGAACAATAAATTGAGAATACGAATGTTGAAGGATTTAACATATTTTAAATTTTCCAGAAAAATACGTCATCCTGCTGTCGTGGATTGACATCTTGTATCAAGAGAACCGTGGACAGAGAAGATAGTTCAGACACCATTAAGAAGGGTTACACCACTCCAGCAGGAGGCTACCAAACACCAATGGGCTACCAAACCCCGGGATCAGCAGAGACTCAAGTAACCGGTACTGTGTCTAGATGCACTTCTCTCAACATCATAAAGGATCAACAAACGATCTACTCAAACCCAACTCGATATAGAAACACTACAATGATTCCTCTAACTGAAAAACCAGACTACAATCAGCATAACTTGTACCATCACCATCAAGGTCACCACCATCTGCATCACCATACAGGATCATCAACACTCCCGCGTACAACAGATGGGTCTGGTAACCGATTAGTCGCTGGTGGAAGGTTGCAAACTCGGTCTCACTCTTCTGATTCTGTATACACAATCGTAATCCGACTGCCCCATGAACCTTCACCTGATGGTCCCTTGCATCAGGCTACAATAATGATGATAGAAGAGGAGGCTGCAGCTGCAGCCCAAACTGCTCAGCAAGAATGTACAGTAGTTAACTCTAGTGTTGGAGTAAAGGCTCCGTACATTAGAAATGCGACTCCATTGACGAGGAGAGGAGATTCGGTTTGCTCAGATCCAAGTGGAAGCTCTCAGAGACACAATGAGTGTTCTCTCAACCCATCTGGACCTAATGCTTCTCCAAGCTCAAGTCGTCGCCCTCCACATTTATCCAATGACATCAAGCTTCCGCAGAACGCAAAAATCATCCCAAAACAGCTTGCAAAAAGTACTGGCAGTGGAGGAAGTAACAACACTGGAACTGGTACAAGGAGAAAGAAAAAGAAGAAAACGTCAGAGAAAAAGCAAGACCGTAAAGCTGCCAAAACTCTCTCCGCGATTTTACTGGCATTCATCATCACTTGGACACCATACAATGTGATGGTTCTGATCAAACCTCTCCTCAACTGCTCTGGAGACGCTGATGATTGCATCCCAGACATTCTTTGGAATTTTGGCTACTATCTTTGCTACGTCAACTCGACCATCAATCCAATGCTCTACGCACTCTGCAACGAGTCGTTTCGCCGAACTTATGTCAGAATACTGACATGCAAGTGGCATAACAGGAAGAGACTTAGCGTACAACGTTACTATACTTGAATTATTCAGCGTAATTACCTAAATAGATGTAACTTATACCACATTGGAAATTTTTACCTCTGATCGTATAAGAAGAAACTTTTGAAATTTGGAAGCCCCCTTTTTGCTGTTCTTCCTTTAAATACACCAAGGGTGTGAGTATTCACCTAAATCGTAGATTTTAGTGATAATGTTCATGAATTAGAAATGGTTCGTGTACTATCTGTTCAAAAACCTACTCGAAGATTCTGAAGTTAGACATTTTGATAGTTTTAATAAAGGAAATAAAATAATTAGTATCCGCTGTGAGATACAGTGGATGGTGAAAATAATATCGTTTTGAAACAAGACAATTTCTCTTTATTGGTGAGTGTTTCAGTTTTGTGATTTTCACAGATCTATCGGTATATAATGGAAAATAACTTTAAAATGAATTTTCATTAATTTGTATATTTATGGAGTTTGGAATCACTGAAATTAAATGTTTTCCAATTTTCTTATGTGGACCCGTATGCTCAGTACAAATTTCTATGATTATTATTCACCATTTAGATGCAAATCTTGAAATACCAACATCTTTATATTGAATAAGCTTTTATTTCAAATACTAGACAAGCGGTCTGTTCTACTTGTGATAACCTCGTGTCAGTTTACTAAGCTGCCTCAGCTAGAACATGTCATTGTCCAAGCGAATACCTTAACCTTATCTTTGCCCAAATAGATGGGCTTAAACGTATCACTTTTGGATAGCTGCAATCTACTCAAAACGTATTTCAAGACATTACTAGATGTAGGTATTTGCAAGTTGGTAAGTTATGAGAGTGGTAGTAGATTTGAAAAATTCGTTTTATTGACCTTAGATTTGGAAATAGGTGAAACAATTTTGAGAGTCTCGTAACTTGTGATGTCATAGCAATTATTCCTAAGAATCCTTGAAAGAAAATCTTCTTTCGATATTGTTTTAACTTTCGCAGAGAGTCTTGATGTACATTTTGTGTGAGCAGATATTTTTCTTAATGTTACAGCAATTTCTGCAACATTCAATCCTTAAGAATCAAGTTTCTTCACTAATAATTCTTCTGTTCCTGTAAAGCTGCTTTCAACTGAAATATTTCCACAGATGGTTTTTGGCCAAGTGCCATATAGTTTTGAAACAAATATGACTCAAAAAAGTATTAACTTTGATCCACTAAATAAAGGAAATCAATCGTTCGACTAAACCCGATATTTTTACTAATAATGGTGGTTTTTCTGAAACAAAATTATTGGAAATAATATAAATTATTCGTTTGGATCATATAGACTTGTCACTTGTACGAAAACTACCATTTTTCCGTGTGTAAATGATTTAAAAATTGTTATAATGATGATCGAAATAAGACGATCTTGAATGAACCTAATTGTAAACTTAAGGAAACCACCAATTTTATTCCAAAAAATGTAAGAACTTGTAAATGCCTCATAACCTTTAGAAACATGTACTAATTTAACTTAAATTCAAATATAAAATAGACTAAAGAATTGACCAACTCTACCCCTCACTCCTTCTGGGATGAATATAATAATAAAATTAGATGTATAGCTACAATTTTGATTTCTATTTGCCAATGTTAATCAAAATTAATCTGCATTCTTTATTTCTTTTCAAATGGTATTCATCGGAATACTTAGTTAAAAAACGACTTTCTTCACTTTATAATTCAAATAAATCACAAAATTTGAAGCAGCCGAGCACGTAAAATTACTTTCAAAAAAGATCAGACTGCTCTTAATTCTCTGATACTTCAAAGTAACGTGAGTTTATCAGCACTTGCAGGCAGGTTACTATGAACTATTAATAAGTTTTTGTTTAGTTTCATTCCGACAATCACTGTGAACAAAAAGTTGCACGCTATTTCAAACTGTGGATTGCGGTTTAGTTTTCTAATAATGTACCGGAGTGTTCGGTGCGTACCCTGTGAAATGAGTCTACTCGGCAGTTTCACTTAGCTGTGAAAGTTACCATATCAGTCCTAATTGTTTGTAGGTGTATCATATAATTAGGATATAGCTACCCTGCTTGCTCTATCATTGTATTTTAACCTCTACTTGTGTATATAATTACTTTAACAGAAAAGAAGAGCACGAGACCAGTTTTTATAAACTATTGATAGCAGTATATTAGCCTAATTGTAGCGGAGGAAGGGTTGGATTTAACATAGACTCAAGGAGTTCTTCTATCACCCTAACTCACTGGTAGGTTTAAGGCACAGAGAGTTATGTCTGATATTCAGCCATTTTTATATTCCATTTAATAAGTACATAATGTAGTGTATACAGCTTTTTATTAATTAAGATTTATATTCATTTTGTTCAATTATAATTACCTTCATCTTATCAATATTCTTTACTAATTCAGAGACCAGAACCTATGAAGTATTGTTATTATTTAAACTATTACTACTATCTAATATATTCAATAATGTCGTTATGTTTTATGCGTTAAGATACAAAATAACGTAGTTTTGCTTCATCGTTGCTGTCAATGACTCCCCTATTGCATTTTCATCCATATACCATAATATAAGAAGTTAATTATCATCTTCCAAAATGAAACTTAAGTACGCGTATTTTGGACCATTCCTATACAGAAAAAATTTCTAGAACCTTAGATAATTAGGATGTTAAACCTAAAAGATTTCATCTCGTGATCATCAAATGGAATTTACGACTTGGGGTATGGTAAATGATTTGTTACAAGTTTATACTTCCAAACTAGACTGCTGATAATGATTATTGTACGCTGCTACTAATAACTGTAAGTAATGCTTTTGCGCGGGATATTCAGTGTCCTGCTATCACTATTTGGTAGGACTTACTTTGCTGCAATCAGTAATGGCAAGATATACGTAACTAACCCTAATCAAACGCAGCGTTCATTTTATATTCCATGTATAGATTACCATACGGAATCAATTATCCAATTTTGCGTAGTGAAGTGAATTACGAAGATGGAAAAAGTTTAGAAATGAAGCCACTTCCACCATTTTCTGCCAGTTTAAATTCTTACCACTTTATTTCCTCCTATTGAAGTTCATTGAATTTTAATCTGATGTTACTGTGACCTATTCTCAATTTTTCAAAGCTGTTCTCTTTGTTTCGTATTGATCAACTTTATAATTCACTGCCAAAGTGTTAATAAATGTCATTGAGAAAATTTAAAATGGGACTACTTTATTTGAGAAGGCAATGTTTGAGAATGTTTCGAACAGGCGATACGATAACAGTTGCGCAGTCTTCCTGCAGTTCAGTCTAGGTGTTATCTCTTGTAAATATACCGTGAATTCGTAACCCCAAAAAGATGTACCTACCCCATACCTACAGTATCCAAATATGTCAACCCTCAAACTCCAATGTTTGCCTCAAATTATTTAGTCATTGTAATAGAAATAAATATATTGTGCCAAAAAGAGAAATCTTATTTATCCTTTTTTGTCAATAAGGGAAGCAAAACTGTGCTTGGTAGTGTAACGTCATTGCAGTAGGATACATAAGAAGGTTAACAGTACTAGGAATGCGAGAGAGGATAAAATGCCTAACGGACAAACTGACTGAAGGAACAACCTCAGTTGCTAGCTCCCAAGAGCTGATGCAGTGACGTCACTGGTTAGTTAGCCAAAGCAAAAACTAACTGCAATCCTAGTTGCGAGTTCCTAGAACTCTTGCACAGTCTCCAACCACCCCTTTAACTGGCCAACTCACACCTGATTGTACAACGTACAACCGTATGATGAGACAACCGGTAAACACTTCTTGTACTCACAGTACAAAAAGGTTGTACCTAGGAAGCAAATCACACAAAATGCAAACCTCAACTTGCGTGCTTAGGAAAGCAACTCACCACTACGTGGTTTACTTCCAAAGTAAACCGACGCTAGTACAACAAGTACTCCCAAAAACTACCTAACCGTTAGGCAAGTAATACGTTACTTACAAAACACTTTTGTCACAGACAAAGCTTGAAACACTCACAGAACACTTTACCGAACCAGGTCACAAACGCTACTGCCGTCACTTCAAAAAATCCTCTGTCATTATCAGTGGCTTGCCGCTTCCAACCATTTTTGTAATCACAGATTAGTACAGCAAGTTACCACATCCCCCCTAGTTCCTTTAAGAACTCATGGGACATAGTCGGCCAACCAACCAGGTTGACGACGAATCCTACCTGATCGTCTTGGCTCCTCCACGGGAGCCCTGACAACTTCACCGATTTCCTCGGGTCTATCAGAGTCTGACTCATCAGACTCAGCCATAACCTGCTCCTGCTCTGCCGTTAGAGCCTCTGGCTCAACCGTAGGCTGCACCTGGTCTGCTGATCTACTGAGAGGTTCAGTGCCAGCATGAGCGTCGTAGAACGTTGACTCATCTTCATCTGAGTCATACTCAGGAGTCTCCTCATTGGAGCCTCGACGTTTCCTAACGTCACGGACATGTCTAGGCATGCCATCCACACATATGACATGTTTGGATTGCACCTCTGTAACTCTTCCATGAGTCCAGTGCTTGGTGCACGAGGGTATCGCAGGCTTGACCCATACCTCGTCACCAATGGAAAAATTCTCATTTTTCCCCTCCACTTCAACCTTCTGGTTGATATCGTAAGGTACCCTCCAAGGGTACTTGAAAATCTTACGATACGGAACAGATGCGTCCTCAACACCTTTCCGAGGCGTGACATTATACCAAAATGTCGCAACCTCAGGGGAAATTTTTCCCCGTGCAGCGATCCTCTTGATCGTGCGATGGTTTCTCTCTACTATTCCATTTCCACTTGGGGCGTAAGCGGCACGGAATCGCAAAGAGATTCCCCAATCCCTGGCAAACTGCTCGACAGTTGCCGACCTAAATGCCGTCGAGTTGTCTAACAACAATTCGGCAAAAGGTCCGTGCTCAACAACCACTTGCTGGAGATTGGTCACAATACTAGCTGCCGTCTCATTCGACAACCTTCGCCATATTGTGAACCTCGACGGACCGCAATCAACGATGGAAAGGTAGTGGACATTGTTGTAGTGCGTAACATCAGCAGCTACACGATGCCAGTTCCCTTCCACGGCTAAGTCACCTCGCTCAACGAAGTTCTCAACCCTTCTTGAAGGATCTATACGAAGACACTCTTCGCATCCTTCGATCTCACGTTTAACTTGGTTGCGAGTTAGGTCCAACCTAATCTGCTTGCCAAGGTAAAGCGTGCGATCGACGCCAAAATGATGCGGCAGATGAGCCGCCCATATGGCATCCTTTAGCGTCTTTCCTGTCGAAAGAGCCGCCGAAACAGTCTCTACTGTTTCAGAGTCATCAGACTCTTGATAACTAAGCCATTTCTTAGTTACCCGAGTTAACTGGTCAGCCTTGTTTTCGATTGTCGAAACAAATCGAAACTCAACTGCCAGTTCATACTCGTTGATGATTTCCTTAATCACCGCCAAGCGTCGCTTGATTAGCATTTGAGCCGCTCCCTTCGTGCGCACACGAGAATGGCCCTCAACCGTGTTGTCTAGCCAGGACAACACAGTTCTGGAATCCGTAGCAATCGCGAAAGCTTTGAAGCCCCACGTGATTGCTAGGTTGATTCCACGCCCAACAGCCTCAAGCTCTGAGACGTTGATGTGGTGATGATCTGACTTCTTTCGAAGCCAGGTAGCATCTTCCACTAGTGCGCCATCCACCTGAATGACAACACCCATCGCTAGCGAACTAGCATCAGTCCAAACAGTAACATTACCGTTTGGATTGACATACCACTGACCCTTCACAGGATCTTCAGAGAGGACTCGACTCACCAGTTCGTCAACTAGCTTACGAACACACTCACTGACAGGTTCGTCCCAGGAACCGTCTGACCCCAATCGCTTCAGAAAGCTGCAATGAGGCCTTAGCCAACCCGCTACAGGGTAATGCCCTGTGAGCCGACCACACAGAGAAAACAAGTGTCTCTTCGTCATACCAGAAGATTCTGATATGTAAGAAGATAGCTCGGATCCTCTAGACATTTTCAAATGTCCATTGGGCACCTTATTCAAGGCAATCCCAAGGACTCGACCACCGTCAAGCCCTTCCGGTTCTTTCGATTCGAGTCCATATCGATGCAAGTGTTCCCTAACTCGAGAAGCACTAACAATAGACTCTTGGACCAAAATATCATCGATATAATGATCCGTGGCACGATCAATTTGATCGTCCATCGAAAGAACTTTACCGAGAATCATCGTCATGATCCTCGGTGCACATGTCAGGCCGAAGCCAAGACGTGTCAAAGCATAATGGACTCCATTATACCTGACAATCTGGTACTGCCATAGTTCCTTGGAGACATGAATCTGCAGATAGGCAGCCTTCAGGTCTACGACCTTAAGCTGACCCTGCAGTTGTCTCCACTTGCGTACCTTCTCAGCACACACTGCCGATTCCTCAGTATGAGATTCGACAAAAGGGTTAAGCTCACGGTAATCCATTACCGGCCTAACCTTGTCCTTAGTAGGCTGGACAACGACCAGCAGTGGAATGACACCCTTAACAGGTCCTTTCCACTCTACTAGCCAACCTTTGGAAATCCAACTTTGGATCTCCGTTGTGTACCTCTCGTGTACACCTGGTGTTCGAGTACATTTGTACTCTCCAACACCAGTCTGAAGCTGTTTTGGCTTGCCAGCAGCCCAGCGCCAGCTCACGGTCCATTTGCCGTTAGCAAAAACAGCGTCGAAATCTTTATCAGAAATCGACAGTGGTGGAGCCACACCACATGCTATAGGACGTCTTTTTCCCTTGGAAAAGACTCCACAGCAATCAGTCGCATTAGGCTTACCCCAATCGACCAAATAACGAGAATCGGATCCTCTGCGAATCGTCACACCTCCCATGTGATCGACAACGTCATCACCTAGGAGGCAGTCAACTCCGAGATTTTCCAATCCTCTGTGGGCAATTGCACGTACACTAAAACAGTGTCCATGCAATCCCACTGCCACCCAGCACTCCCTTCCATTGGTGGAAGTTTTGCCGTCAGCTGTCATAAAATGACGGGCCTTTCGGCCCTTAAGTCCCACCACCACCCGGGTAGACACCATCGTGCACCCGCTGCCTGTATCAACCAGACACAAGACAGATTGGCCATTTACAATGGCCTTGACAACTGGCATCTCACGACTCGAAAGTCTACCAGCTGCCATGAGTACTCCCAGAGTACCCTTGGTAGGAGTGTTAGCCCCCACCACTACTAAGTCCCCAGGACTTAGCTTGCTGCTCGAAGCAGCAGAATCCTTCCCAGAAGGATCCATGGAGGATTTTACTCTTCCATGGTTTCTCCGATGGAGGTTGCGGTGCCCCTTACCACAGCCTCCTCGGAAAAACCCGCATCACCAGCGGATGACGCGACAGTCACAGGACTGTCAGGGCACTCCCGGGCAAAATGCCCGGGCTTCCCACAGGTGAAACATAAGTTTCGCCCATGTGAAGAGGGCTTGCCCGTCTGCATCACCTTGGAGCGACGTCTTTGGGTGCAATCTCTCACCCGGTGAGGACCCTGGCACCGTGGGCAAGAAAGCCCTTGCCTCCTGGAGGCAGTAGCCACTCTGGTGGCCTGGCCTGTCCCAGACTGGCCTGAGGCATCCCTCTGTGCGGACAATCTGTCACGCACCTTTGACACCAAAATGTCAAAGTCAGAGGTGTACGCCTCTGGGAGCATCACTGCCCACTTATGGATGGAGGGGAGGAGTCCTTCAAAGAACTTCACTCTGAAAACCATACAATCGGTTTTCACCTCCATCCTAGCACCGAAGCGCTGCAGGTCGTCAACATAAACGTCCACAGCCTCGCCAGATAAAAGCTGACGAGACGTGAAACGTCTGTACGCTTCCTGCCGGGACATACCATACTGAGCCAGCAGTACTCCCTTGACTACCTCCCACTGAGAGGCTTCCGACACCCTCATGGCACGGAATACTCGAGCGGCGTTGCCCTCGAGCAAGAAGTCCACGACCTCTTGGGGCTCGACCCGCTCGCTGCGACAGCGACGTTCGAAGTCGTCCAGCCACTCTGACACATCAACTGTGCCATCGCCACTGAACTTGGGGAGAGCTCTCCCCAACCGATCAATAATTGGCCCCTTGGCCTGCATTAAAATGCTTGCCAATTGGCCAATATCAATCATACCGGATGTCCCAGACATCCCTGGTCCCTCACTAGAAGAACCAGTATCAGTCTTGCCTGCTTTCTCAGAGTCAGACATGATGACGTCACAAAGATGTGATAAAGCCTAGATAGCTTGAAGGAACAACCTCAGTTGCTAGCTCCCAAGAGCTGATGCAGTGACGTCACTGGTTAGTTAGCCAAAGCAAAAACTAACTGCAATCCTAGTTGCGAGTTCCTAGAACTCTTGCACAGTCTCCAACCACCCCTTTAACTGGCCAACTCACACCTGATTGTACAACGTACAACCGTATGATGAGACAACCGGTAAACACTTCTTGTACTCACAGTACAAAAAGGTTGTACCTAGGAAGCAAATCACACAAAATGCAAACCTCAACTTGCGTGCTTAGGAAAGCAACTCACCACTACGTGGTTTACTTCCAAAGTAAACCGACGCTAGTACAACAAGTACTCCCAAAAACTACCTAACCGTTAGGCAAGTAATACGTTACTTACAAAACACTTTTGTCACAGACAAAGCTTGAAACACTCACAGAACACTTTACCGAACCAGGTCACAAACGCTACTGCCGTCACTTCAAAAAATCCTCTGTCATTATCAGTGGCTTGCCGCTTCCAACCATTTTTGTAATCACAGATTAGTACAGCAAGTTACCACACTGACTAAAGGTCGAAATGCCTAATAGACTAAAATGCATTGTTCCAGTATGGGAATATTCATAATTCATAAAGATTCATAATTTTTGATAAGTGAGACCAAGTGGAAATATAGCAATGTTTATTATTAAATCATTGCCCAAATTAATAGTAACATTTGTAACTCAAAGTACCTAGTGTAAACAGTCTTATTTCGCTTTTTTGTGCGAAAAACGCGCTCTTTATGTGAAATGTTAATTATATTTAACAAATTAATTGGTTATCATCATCTTCCTACATTTTGACTTTTTTTTTACTAGATATCGATAATCATCTTATCATATTTTGATTTTATAATAGCTTTTATTTTATTAGATAGGTACCTATAATTATCTTCTAATATTTTTTTTTAAATATTTACTACCCACGGTTATAAAAAAGTATTGTCGATATATATAAATATAATATAGTGTCCTTTATAAATTGTAACTGAAACAAAAGTATAGTTTATTTACCTATAGGTTTTACATGAATTACAAATGTATAATTTGATGTTCAATAAGAAGGTATTTTACAATAATATTAAAACTTTTCTTTATTTACCAATAATCATTTCATTTCAGATATCACTTCAATATTTTCTATTCGGCCCTTTTATTAAAATATGGTGTTTATTGTTTTTTCCAATAATTTTCCTATATTCCTATATTTTTTGCATTAGGTATTTTGTCAGTTAGGCATTTTGTCCGTTAGGCGTTTTGCCCTAGTACCCTAGGCCTAGGACAGTTGTCCTAGTACCCTAGGCATAGGACAGTGGGCGTTAACATAGGTCATGATAGGTCATCAGAAATTCATTTCAGATTCATTGCTACTATGGCATCTTCACTGCCAATGGGTTGAAATAGTTGCATGGGTTGGATGGTCAATGGAGCATTTTGTAACTAGTTGCAATAGAAATTAGAAAGGTGGCAATTTATATGCTAGAATTATTTCTAAATTGAATAATATTGATACTAGAAGATGAAAAAATGATTTGTATACTACCTTTTGTTGTGATAAAAGAAGTGATTAATGATAAAACAAGATATTTCGGTTTGAAATATCCAGTAAATATGAGAACCGTTAGTAAGTGATCGAAAGAAAACCATTTGATAAAAACTTAAATTGTGCAATATTTACTAGTACCACGCTTTTATGCAGACTGTATTTAACATAATCAATAACAAAATGATCAAATCGACGTTCTTGTCATCCTGAGGCTGAAAAGCTATCGTAGTATCCATACTTACTGAGGGACATAGTGTTAAACTATGTAAATCTTGTTCTTGACCCACATGTTGTACAGAAAATTATTACTGATTTATTTTTATGAGCAACTTTCTTCAGGCTGGGGAAGAAAGTCGCTCATAAAGATTAATTGTCCTTGATCGTTGTGTTTCAAAAACAACCAACTGTAGAACACTGAAACGTATTACCTCTCCTGTTTCACCTGTTACCAGGCTTCTCTTGAAGGATACAAATAAAAAAAAACAAGTTTACTATGGGCTGAGAAGTATCTTTAGACTGATTTTCAAACAGTACCCTTTCCAGGCGAAATGCGTGCCACTCTCTTCAACCCCACACGGTTGAACTTATCGCCAATGAATTTGACATCAACAAATGAGATGATAATTGGAAATTAACTGTAAGAGTGAAAATAAATTATATTAACTGTTTGAAGGGTTAACTGGTTCGTTAGTAAAGAAAACTTCGTTTTCAAAAGAAAAGTCATTTCCATGCATTACAACGTTCCTTCTCCCTTTCTTTTAACTCAACTGAGCATTTCCTGAGAAGTAATAAGGTCGTATCTTTAGTCTCTTTCCAGATTTAATCGAAATTGAAAACTCCTAGACCATCCTGAAGCATGTGTGAGGACGTTAGTTCCGGTCGAAAGATGAGCTCTATAGAAAGAAATTAAAGATTCCATTAAAGATGATATTTGATACAATTCAGAGATTGACAGATTCTACGAAAAAGTTTCTTTAGAAAGAGGTAGAAAAGAAGGGAAATAACTTGAAATTTTGATTAAGATTTATTGTACTGAAGCGCCCATGAACGCCATTGTTAATCATTTTACAAATAAAATTATTCAAAACATTTGTGAATTCCTAGTTCGCGTCCCTATTTCATTTAGGGACGTGAACTAGGAAGGGGGTATTTTTTATTTATTTTTTCTTAAGTTCAATAACCTTTTAAAATTAAACGAAATTAAAATAATTAACCTTTTAAAATTAAAAAAAATTAATCACCTTCTAAATCAAAATATGTTGAACTAAAAATATTAACTGACAGGAAATCTAGTATCTTGACTACATATACAGGGTGGGGCGTAAGTTTGGAAGCAATTTTTCAAACATTAATATAATTCTTAAAAATAAGTTCCTAAGTAGGTGATAGGGTTTGAACTATAGTAGAGACACTACATTATGACGTGGCAGTGTTATTTTTTACAAAAATTTAGTCAATTCAAAAATGTCAGACAAAAGAGAAGCCATTATTGCTCTACACCGTGCCGGGAAGTCAGATTCCGTCATTTCAAAGACTCTCTCAATAGCGAGATCGACTGTTTGGAAGTGTGTGAAGCGTTTTAATGAGAGAGGAGACTTGACTGATCGTCCAAGAAGTGGTAGACCAAGCTCACAACGCACCAAACAACTGATAAAATGTGCCCGAGAGAAGATCAGGAGGAACCCGAAAAGGTCAATACGATTGTTACCCAAAACAGCTAATGTGAGTCCCAGAACAATGAGAAGAGTTGTCAAAGAAGACCTAAAGATATCCTCTTTCACCCTCCAAAAGAGACAGACTCTGTCAGAAGCTGTAAAGAAAAAGAGATGGAGAGAAGCAAAGCACTTCTGAGAGAATTGAAGTCTGGCACGGCTGGTGAAATTGTTTGGTCTGACGAAAAAAATTTCACAGTGGAAATGGCTCACAACCGGAGGAATGACAGAATAATTGGTAAAAGTGCAAAAGACATCCCATACAACCAAAAAACTGTCAACAGAACTATGAAACCTGCTTCAGTTATGGTCTGGACCGCCGTTTCAGAAACTTGGAGATCTCCTTTAATTTTTGTGGAACAAGGCGCCAAAATCAATGCTAAATGTTATATTGAGAATATTTTGATTCCAATGTTGGAGTCAGCTAAGGATCACTTCGGTAATGACACTCTATGGACATTTCAGCAAGACGACGCAACTTCACATACTGCAAATGTCACTCAAAACTGGTTCCATGACCATCTTCCACGGTTTTGGTCCAAAGAAATGTGGCCTCCCTGCTCCCCAGATGTTAATCCTATGGACTTTTCGGTATGGTCCATTCTTGAATCAAAGGCCTGTGGTAAATTCCATCGCAGTGTGGATGATTTAAAGCGTTCTCTCCAGAGATCTTGGAAGGAAATTTCACAAGAACAGTTGCGTGCCGCAGTAGGAGGAGTTCGGAGGAGATTTGAGGCTGTTATTAAAAACAAGGGGGGACATTTTGAATAAATTTATGATTTTTGAATTCTTAAAACCCTTATGTAATAATAGATAACTGTAAATTATTAAATATATTTTCGTTGGATTATAATATGCACTTTCATTTGCTTCCAAACTTACGCCCCACCCTGTACAAATAATACTAAAAAGGAATATTTAAAATTGAAATTTAAAAAATTACTACAGATTCAGCAAATCACTGCAGATTTTATTATTTGTTAATATATGAATAAAATACCAATAAAATAGGACGTTAAAGCTTGTCGCCCACCTGATCGGAAACGACGTATCGGAACGGACACGAAGTATCAGACATAAATCTAACCAATACATTTGAACGTGCTAACGCCCACCTGCTCGGATCGGAAACGAAACGACGCGTATATCTTTGAAAGAATATTTTTCTGATAGTTCTGATGCGTCCAAGAGATTGCGCATGCGCAGAACGGTGAATGGAGAGGCTGGGATGGATATGGAAGATTGGAATAGCTGTGAATATTCTACTGCGTGATGAATACGTTGATATTAATACACAATCAATTATTTTCATTCAATTAACTTTAATGATTATAAATCAGATCACGAAAAGTTATTGAAATAAGAAGAATAACATTTTATTTGAATAAATTTTATTTACATAAATTTTGTTAACATAAATTTTGTTTACATAAATTTTGTTTACATAAATTTTGTTTACATAAATTTTATTTACATATTTTTTATTTACATAAATTTTATTTACATAAATTTTATTTACATAAATTTTATTTACATAAATTTTATTTACATAAATTTTATTCACATAAATTTTATTTACATAAATTTTATTTACATAAATTTTATTTACATAAATTTTATTTACATAAATTTTGTTTACATAAATTTTGTTTACATAAATTTTGTTTACAGATATTTTATTTACAGATACTTTATTTACATAAATTTTATTTACATAAATTTTATTTACATAAATTTTATTTACATAAATTTTATTTACATAAATTTTATTTACATAAATTTTATTTACATAAATTTTATTTACATAAATTTTATTTACATAAATTTTATTTACATAAATTTTATTTACATAAATTTTATTTACATAAATTTTATTTACATAAATTTTATTTACATAAATTTTATTAACATAAATTTCATTTACATACATTTCATTTGAGTACATTTTATTTGCATACATTTGTTTATATATATTTTTTTTGTAAACATTTTTTTAGATGTTTCTTATATAATTATTCTAAATAAAAATAAATTCACTCATATTTTTTAAACATATTTTTCTTTATATATTTTTTTTGGGGAAAAAGCATTAATTTTAATCGGGAAGTACACTAACATGGTAATAAATTAGAAAGATTCGAACTGAAAATTAAAATAACAACGATGCTACCAATTTTTTTATCAAATACCTATCGGATGAAATAGTTGTCATGATCGATAAATTTGAACTTTTAATTGTTATGTTCTTATAAGTATTGTGATGTCGGCACCGTTTCCCTTCCGAAGTCGTCTGAACTGGTGTGCGTACGAGCGTCGTGTCGTGTCTGTTCCGAGACTTCGTAAGCTTCCGCGTCGTTTCCAATCCGATCATGTGGGCGACAAGCTTAACCCCCTTCCTAGTTCATGTCCCTTAATCAATTAGGGACGTGAACTAGGAATTTACCAATCATTTATTTGTGATGCACAAAAACGTGGTGTACTAAACTTTTAGTGGTTTAAAAATAGGTAACTTTTAGTGGTTTGAAAATAGGTAACTTTTAGTGGTTTGAAAATAGGTAACTTTTAGTGGTTTGAAATTGGGTAACTTTCAGTGGTTTGAAAATAGGTAAATTTAAGTGGTTTGAAAATAGGTAACTTTTAGTGGTTTGAAAATAGGTAACTTTTAGTGGTTTGAAAATAGGTAACTTTTAGTGGTTTGAAAATAGGTAACTTTTAGTGGTTTGAAATTGGGTAACTTTTAGTGGTTTGAAAATAGGTAACTTTTAGTGGTTTGAAATTGGGTAACTTTTAGTGGTTTGAAAATGGGTAACTTTCAGTGGTTTGAAAATAGGTAAATTTAAGTGGTTTGAAAATAGGTAACTTTTAGTGGTTTGAAAATAGGTAACTTTTAGTGGTTTGAAAATGGGTAACTTTCAGAGGTTTGAAAATGGGTAACTTTTAGTGGTTTGAAAATGGGTAACTTTCAGTGGTTTGAAAATAGGTAAATTTAAGTGGTTTGAAAATAGGTAACTTTCAGTGGTTTGAAAATAGGTAAATTTAAGTGGTTTGAAAATAGGTAACTTTCAGTGGTTTGAAAATAGGTAAATTTAAGTGGTTTGAAAATAGGTAAATTTAAGTGGTTTGAAAGTAGGTAACTTTCAGAGGTTTGAAAATGGGTAACTTTTAGTGGTTTGAAAATGGGTAACTTTCAGTGGTTTGAAAATAGGTAAATTTAAGTGGTTTGAAAATAGGTAACTTTCAGTGGTTTGAAAATAGGTAAATTTAAGTGGTTTGAAAATAGGTAACTTTCAGTGGTTTGAAAATAGGTAAATTTAAGTGGTTTGAAAATAGGTAACTTTTAGTGGTTTGAAAATAGGTAACTTTCAGTGGTTTGAAAATAGGTAAATTTAAGTGGTTTGAAAATAGGTAACTTTCAGTGGTTTGAAAATAGGTAAATTTAAGTGGTTTGAAAATAGGTAACTTTCAGTGGTTTGAAAATAGGTAAATTTAAGTGGTTTGAAAATGGGTAACTTTTAGTGGTTTGAAAATAGGCAACTTTTAGTGGTTCGAAATTGGGTAACTTTTAGTGGTTTGAAAATAGGTAACTTTTAGTGGTTCGAAATTGGGTAACTTTTAGTGGTTTGAAAATAGGTAACTTTTAGTGGTTTGAAAATGGGTAACTTTCAGAGGTTTGAAAATAGGTAACTTTCAGAGGTTTGAAAATAGGTGCTATTTAGTAAAGTGGTGTAAAAGCAGAAATAAAATTGATACACTTTCAAATTTTCTACAAAGTCCCGCGCATTGTAGAATGAATTTTCAAGGGAGACTATTTATTTAAACTCATTTAATCGCAAAAAGGCACAGCTGCCCCAAACCTAAAACCTATTATAGAAATAGAGTAGTAAAATAATTGTTTGTTTATTTGATTTGTTGAATTGAAAATTGATATCAAAAGTTATGACAAAATGAAAGAAAACATGCAGACTCCATTCATATATTGCCAAAGCATCTCACTATGAAAAATATAGAGAAATATTAGTTAATGGAATTAAATTTCCTTAAAAATAAAATAAAATATTGATATATAATATTATACAAATTATATGTAACATAAATTTGCTGAATAATATTGCGTGCTGCTAATAGCTATGTTTAATAATAAAAAAATGTAAATTAAAACATTAGTATATAACAACATTTTAATATTCTCAGAAAATATTGATGCTTTATATCCATTTTATATTAATATACATTCTGAGAAAGCTCTTCCGTTTTCACCGTAATTGTTACACCCAAGGACTAAGTGTAATATTATTTACACTTAGAGACAAATTACTTTGATGTTCATGTTTTGTAATTCATTTTACTAATTTAATATATTTTAGTTGTTAAAATCATTTATATCAATGAGAAAATTAATTTAGAAGATTATCCTACAAACACATAATTGATGTTCAGGTGTCAGCGCGAGATTATAACCTTTTAATTTATTGCAGTATACCCAGGAACGGTTAAATAGAAAACAACGTATAGAAAATATTCAAGATCATTTAGAGGGCACACTGCTGTAACCTAATTATAAGAGAGCAGATCATGAAACATTTGCCACAAGTTTATATAATAAAACCTAGGAAATAACTAATTAACTGTAATTCTTTATTTAAAATTTTGTTAAATTACCTCTTTATGTTAGTGTGACGAAATAATATGCCCGTAATGATTAATATTGCAAATCCCTATCATAATGTGTCTTATAACAATCTATATTTTAATATAATGTAGAAATCTATATTCTGTAAATGATTCAATATAATTATTTAATCTTCATACACTGCCATTTTATAGACATTTATATGCATATTAATAATTACCATATGTACATTGTACAGGCAGTGCAGCGTAACTATAAAATCTTACTGACCTTTGAAATTAAATCCTAAACTTTAAAAAGTCTCTCCTATTACATAATTAATTAAAGGCGTAAGAATTTAATGTACCTGTTGACTAATACTATTGCTATAATTTCAAAATAGTACAAGAGTCAGCTCCGTGAAATGTATCATCATTGTGACTCTTTCTTCTGTTAGTGACATAGATGTTATTATTGTCGCAACTTATATTTTGATGCAATACAAATTATAGGCTTTAAATACATTCTTTCTATCAGGTGCATAATTTCTAACTAGAATGGATGGTCAATACATCACAGTAGAAAAACACACGATAGCGTACCTTCAACTTCACGTAGGGTAACCAGATGTCCGGGTTTCGGCCGGATTAACGGCTTTAATAAGCCATCACCACCTCTAGCCGGATATATTTTTGTTCTCTTTTTCTCGACACTAAAAGAAATCGATAATAAAGATTATCTTATCCTCAATATTGTTATTCAAATAATAGATAAGTAGATGAAAGGTTTAAATATGTAAATATGACTGTTTACAGTAACATATAAAGATGTATTAAACATGTAATGATATGGCAAAACAGTTGCAAAGTTGATTACAGATGAGTAACAATGTAGAAATTAGAGAGAGATCTAGAGCACCACTCCATCTGAAGTCAAATACCATTTCCTATACTATCTTCAATAGGAAGCCCAATAACAAATTAAATAAAATTTACTGAAAATATTCATAAAACTAGTGATTATTCAACTGGTTGTATGAAATTAGATTTCAATACTCACAGAGCAATAGAACAGAAATTTACAATGACAATAAAGAAACACTGAACTACTACTTCCATTAGCAAATAACTTAAGCATCATTCCTTGTTACTTAATTTATATCCAATAGTTTCGCTTAAATGATATTCAGACTTTTTGCCATAGGTAAATTCTGGCGACGGTAGAGAGAGTTGTAGTGACTGTAGGAGATTCACTGTAATTTCACTAGCTGTACTACTTATTTCAGGGCTTGCAGCATACACTACCAATATCAATATTATGAAATACTCTAAACTCTATTTTATATATCATTTATGTAGCTTATAATACTTTCGTGAAATTAAATTATTCACATTTAAGTATTTGTTTTAGTTTGTTATTCTACTTATTATCTTCAACAAACTTGTATGTGGTAATAGTCTTTTTATTCGATTCGCTATTGATATAGTCTCTTTTTTCCTTTTTTTTTCCTCATACCAAGCGTTCTTTGAAGCAGTGAACAGAGCTTTAAACATGAAATTACCTCAACATTACCTGAATTGTGAATTAGTTTGAAAAGATAAGGTAGAGTGCATCATTTTTTCTTCATCTTTTATACACACTCTTGGTCTACTGTTTCATTTTATAAACATTTTATTTGATATAAAAATTCATTTGATAAGTTATATTCCGATAATTTCTCTAAAGTTACACTTGAAATGTGTGCCGCTAAGTCATTCTTATATACGAAAAGTTATTGGTCTGTATGGCTTAAATGGAACTGCACATGTAACTGCTTTGAAATTGTCCCTCCCAACGAATGGTTATTAATAATCTCTCAACTGATAGAGTAATTCGGTTGAGTTAGCAAGAAACATGCGGAACTTTATCCAATAACTCCATGTCTCTGCATCAGACTACATTTCTCTCACTGCAGTTGTGGACCTTAAGTTATTTCCGATGATAGCTTAGATAGTCATGAAAATTCGTTGATGAACTTAATCTGTGAATTAGAATAGTCCTATCACTGTTGGTAGTCTGGTAATTTACTCATATTTTCAATCTAATTTTGCTCACAAATTATGACCTAAAACATTCACCTGTTCTTAAAAATATTCACAATTTTAACTTTTATTTTTATGTTATATACATAATGTATATAATAGACATAATGAGGATATCGTATATAGGTACCGGATCAACATTAAAAACTCAGTGTTATAGTACCAATAAATTTAGAAAGTATGGACTCTGTCTCTAAAAATAAATTATAGAAAAATAATATTTTTTTATTTTTCATATAATTTAAAGACCTAAGGCATGACCTAATTAGTGGACCGAAGTCTTGACAGATATAGTAAATGAACAACCGAGGCCCTTTATCCTTTTTTTTATAGAGCTTCTTCCCTTAAAACTAAGTTTTTAATAGAATTGCCATCAGAAATATAATCCATTCATTGTGTAATGTATATCATATACACAGTTAAAAATATTTAATTATGGCCGAAAATTTATTTTCTTAAGAACACAGAACATTTTTTTATGATCGAAAGGGAGTTCACTAAAATTTCACACATAATCTATTTTGAAGACCAATCAATATTGAAAGAGAAGGAATAATTCTTATCGAATTTCCTTACCTTCTGTTCAATAGCGTTATTTCTCATTATTTGATTAGAAGTAATCATTAATCCATCGCAAATATGTTCGAAGTGGAGGATTAATATATTACTAGGAGTATTCCAACGTCTCATCTTCCATCACTGCATAGTTAGTGATACTAGTGTAAAACAAGAAACTAACTTAGATTCATCAGAAATTTCCCAGGTTAAACTCCACTTCAATCTACTCGGATCGGAATAACTACTCATAGCCCCCTTCACACTTGCCCCCTTCACACAAGGATTTTTTTAGAGGGGATAAAATGATAAACACCAACAGATTAATAAATAATAGTAACAATATATTTATGTACAAAGCTTATTCACAAAAATGGTCAAAAGGAACAAAAACTGAGTAACTAGCAAATCACGTATCTAACTAAATCATAGATGTACATAGTTGACAGTGATTATAGTCTAAAACAGCGAGTCGAAACTACAATGGGTCAAACTTAACACCGAACAAATTGGAGAAAAACTTAAATGTATATCAAATAAATAAATAAGTTAACTATTTACAGTCTTTACGCTAATTCTATTCAGTTCAAATCTATCAGAATCATTCACAAAGCAAAAAGATTTGACGATTCCTGAAGCATGAATGTTTATAATTACAAAAAACTTCCTTCTTGTATCTAGGAACTAAGTCTTCATTGAAGATGAATATGCCCTTAAAAATCATGTCAACACAAAAGCCTGCATTAATGTATGAAAATTTAGCTAAAATAGGATTACATTTTAGAAGTCGATTTTAAAATTCTAAATTTAGATTTCCTAGTTGATTTTCAGTCGTGATCAGCACCTACCTTATAAATGTAAACATTAACGAAGCACATATAGTGTTCATGTTATTTCAAATAAAATCACAGTTTAATGACGAATTACATAACCCACGATTTTAACGAACGGTTCTTATTAAAATAATAACAACTTTAATCATAACTAATTGTAATCAAATACGACATCATTTGGCTATTTAATACTCTTATTGAGAGTAACTTAAATTTTATATTTTAGGTAATCAGTAGCCAGAATGATTAATTACGAACCAGAAGCTGGCACTCCAAATCGTTCAGCAACAAGAATTTCAGTAATTTACAATAAATGTAATTATTTTCGCATCTAACGTAGTAAAATTATAGAGAGAACGTTGACTACCCTTTCATCTACAGAACTTAAAAGACCATTATTTTGTTTATCCATTCTCTGAAAGCTGATATTCTTGTGTATACTCCAGGTTGGTTTGGTAAAGCGCATCCGATTCCCCAAGAGATGACACCAGCTAACTTCCAAGAATTCTTATGTTGGATCACAAGAGGTCCGCCTGAGTCACCCTGAAAATAATTTTTTTTCTCTTAGTTTATTTCGATGCCAACAAGATTTCATTAGAATAGGTTTTCTTAAAGTATTTCTTGATCATATTTCAATTATTTATAGCAAAATATTGAATGAATACTTACCACAGTGATTTGCGTGCACGAGATCTAGGTAGCCTAAGTTCTACTGACATACCTCACATGCGTCCTTCTGGCCACTAGCGTATCCAGCGCAAAGCATTATGGATGGCACTTTGACCCAAGTGTGAGCTTTGAGGAACATTCGGGCACACTCTTCATTGCTAACTACTGGAACTTCCACTTTTTGGAGTTTAGAGTGCAGAGGGCCCGCTGTTTATTGTAGAATTTAATTTTCAAATTGTAAATCTTGGATCAATTTTTCCTCTTGTCTCTGTTTTGTAAATGTCATGCATTCGGTGTCAAATAATCGTAAGATCCATTCCGCAAGTCAAGTATTAAAGTCTATTCTTGATGTCGACAGAAAAAAATAGTTTAAGAAGGAACAAATATAATCCCTGTGTGTTCAAATTAAGAAAAAACCTCATTCAGCTATTCGAAATTACTTATCTTAAACACATTTCGTGTGATATTCTTACACTTATCTTAACAGTACTTATAAACTGATTTTCAATATCTTATAGAACTAGAAGATAAAAACATAATTACATGACATCACCTTTGTTACGTTCTTAATGTTCGAAAATATGAGTATATGCTACCATATAGTGTATTAAACTTAATTCTCAACCACCAAAGGTTAGGTACCGAATTTTCCAAATATTCAATTAGTATACTATTGATGATATTAAATTACCCGATTATTTCAATTTGGGTCAAATATAAATCAGTAAAGAAAAGTCTCGTCCAACTGTCATACTATTATTTTTACTTGGATACAAATTTCGTCAATATGAGCAAGTCAGTCTAGTAATCGAGCTGATGCTAACTAGCTACATGAGTAGGTTAGTCTAGTAACCAAGCTGATGCTAACTAGCTACACGAGCAGGTTAGTCTAGTAACCAAGCTGATGCTTACTAGCTACACGAGCAGGTTATTCGAGTAACCATGCTGATGCTTACTAGCTACACGAGCAGGTTAGTCTAGTAACCAAGCTGATGCTTACTAGCTACACGAGCAGGTTAGTCGAGTAACCATGCTGATGCTTACTAGCTACACGAGCAGGTTAGTCGAGTAACCAAGCTGATGCTTACTAGCTACACGAGCAGGTAAGTCTAGTAACCATGCTGATGCTTACTAGCTACACGAGCAGGTTAGTCTAGTAACCAAGCTGATGCTTACTAGCTACACGAGCAGGTTAGTCGAGTAACCAAGCTGATGCTTACTAGCTACACGAGCAAGTAAGTCGAGTAACCAAGCTGGTGCTAACTAGCTACACGAGCAGGTTAGTCTAGTAACAAAGTTGATGCTAACTAGCTACATACCTTGTGATTGTAGAACGGGAGTTGGTGCACTAACTAAAAACCTACTTTGTTTTGCAGGATGCATCATAGCCATCGTGATTTTGACTAGACTTCACACATGAGAATATATATTTCTTACCTCACAAGAATCTCTCTTGCCAGTTTGATAGCCAGCACAGAGGAAGATATTAGGAATGTGTTCAATATAGCCGGCAGATCGGTACATATTTTGGCAATCGGCATTTGTAATCACAGGCACGGGTACTTTTTGCATCACCGATGGTAATGGTCCGTCTGCAAGAATTTCAGTCATAAAGTCCAAAAAAGTCTGTCAGTGTTTTATTCATTTATACAATGAGTCAATGACCAATGTAAGTGATTTTTTAATATTATTAGATGTTTAACGTCTGCTTCAGCCATATCGCTGACTATATATCGCTGACATCAAAAGTAAATTAAGTACAAGGGAATGGAAGAAGCAGTGAAAATTAAAAGTGGTTCCATGGATAAAGCCCCTACCACCGTCGGTGAAAATGCTCATGTATGTAGAAAATCTACTCAGTGAATACAGTCACTTATCAAGGAATGTGATGGAAAGAGACACAAGCACCGGTAACCACACTCACAGATTGAAAAGGAAAATGAAGGGGTGATAGTGAATGAAGCCTACTTGTCTACCTAACCTAGAAGAGCATAACCATAGCGCTATCCTCTGAAACTGCAAATAAGTAACGTTAAAAATGAAAAAAAGACAATTCATAATCCAAATTACAATAGTTTGGGGCCTAAGTACAGCCACCCCATTCTCTTCCATTCACCACAGACAGCATCAGGATAGAGCTCCTGGGGCCCAATGTAAGTTGATAATTGATAAATAGTCAGAATTATCGAATTATGTAGGTATGTCTTCCAAAGTGAAGTCATTTCAAACCACCATACAGTACAGTGGTTGACATAAAAATAGACATTAGAATTGTCTAGCATCTGGTTAGTATGACAAAAATATATTTTTAGACATGAGTTATATGCATAGAGAACTTGATATTGAATCACCAAATTAGCTAATATAAGCTGCAAATCGAGCCAAAATAATTTAAATTTTGGCTTAATTGATTTTATTTAGTTTGATCATAAATATATTGAATGCAATGTGTGGATAATTTGCTTAGAATAACATTGTACAATTAGGAAGACCGTTGGACATGCAAAGTTGACTAACCTATGATATCATGCGATACTGCTATGCTAATAGTTAGTGAAGATTTAGAATTGAATTCAAATAATTATAATAAATTAGATAATATTGAGTTATATGTAACTGCTAACTTTTTTTTCAAGAATTTCTGTGTTTTTAGAATAAATTGACAATAATTATATAATTTATTAATAATATTTATAGTTCATGCTTCATCAGAATTTAAAGTATTAGTATTTTTGAGGTAAAACATTTAGGAGAGAATATTTCCGAAACCGAATATTTTTCATAAACTCACGAATGGTTAATTCTAACACACAAAGATAGCGGTAAGGTTTAGAGTATTTCCAAAAACCCATCATAATTACATTGAAAAGATACTATTGAAACAGAACAGACAGATTTCAAGGCACAGATTCTCTGCTGTAGTCTCGGCATATTGAGTTATTTTAATATCATTCCATTGCCACTGCAGGGGTATTCCATGTTCATATTCCTTACACTATGGATGACCAGAAAAATATCATTGGAAGTATAATGCAAGAAATGTGAATTTATATACAAAGAAAGAAGAGATAGTCTATTTACAATTTGCATACATCAGTCATTGCTCAGTTCTAGACATAAGATTAAAGTGTAAAAATAACACTGTTTAGATATAACAATGATAACTTGACTTTTTAATTAATTTTTCCTGATACAAAAATATCTGATGTTATTGAATTATGTTTTTTAAATTTAATTTTTAAATTAATCAAAGTTCTTGTATTTAAATATCTCTAGAAAAGTTTATTTCGTTTTAGTAGAAAAGTTAACTTATAGAATTATTATTATATTGGCTAAGTGGTCGAAATTTGTTATTATTTGATGCTGGTTAAAACAACAAGTTTTTTTTTTTTTTTTTTTTAAACATCAGAATAATTGGATCACCAATTCTTTTAAATTAAAAACAATAGCAACTAATATTCAAAATATTCGAAATTGCTTACATATGAATAAAAATAACGTATTATTTATCTAGTTTCAATTTTCAAATTTATTTAATATTTACACAGAAAACAAAAACTTTATTCAAACTCTGTCATAGAAAATAAATCGGTATCTTTATTAAGTTAAAATTTATCATAAATATTAATTAATGACATTACTAGCTGTATATACAATTGGCACAGTCTGATAATATATATAAAAAACTAATGATAATTTCTATGCCAGCATTTGTATTTTACACATTTTATTTACACTACTAATTCATTTACAGACTCATCTTTATCTCTCACCATTTACACTCTATTTACACACTGTCTGTTCTTACCTTCGTACAGACGGCCCCACCCCGTTACGAAGCCAGTATCACCGATAAAATCGTAATCATCGTCAGGAATACAGATTGGAATAATATTAGGGGCGAACTTCACAGGCTCGCCAAACCTGAGAAAGAAAAAAAAACATTGAGTAATGAAAAAAAAAATTTATAAATTTTATTTAGGCTGCAAAATCTCAGATTTCTCAAATAAAGTTATGTCCCATATTTTAGATGTAGCTAGAGAAACTATGCAGTACTAGTAAGGAAAGCGTTGACATGTGCCATGAAGTAATCTGACCTTTATGAACAAATATGTCCTATGGTACACCCACTTCCCGAGTACTGTGAGTGACTGAGTATTGTGACGTTCCCAACTAATAATTCCAATTATTAAACTAAATATAGGTTTTAACACTAAATAGATAAGGTTCTTCATGTCCTAATGTTATCCCTAAAATAACTGTAATCGTTTATTGTTTAAATTACTAAATATTTGATTTAGGACATGACTTACCTGAGGAGTGCGACGTCATACTCGAAAGTGTTAGGGTCGAACTGCGGGTGAGTGGCGATAATTTGAACCTTTCGTTCTACGTGTCCATAGGGCTCGTTAGTTCTCTCCAGATCGTACTCTCCAATACGGAGCAACACCTGGTCAGGTTGAGCACTGAAACAGAACACGCCATCAGCTATTTACTACATTGTTATATTGAATATACAAATTCACTAGCAAATAACTTCTATTGAAAACAATGAAGATATTCAGCTATTTTTTCCGTATATTTTTTTGATAATTTTTTTTATAAATTTCAGTTGAGCCTTCTTGTGATTCGTGAAAATTTGTGAATCTGTACTCCTAAATACATGTACCTTCTACTTTCTAGGTCTTTACTTACTTTTCGACGCAATGCGCAGCAGTAATGGCCCAATTTTCATTGACCAGAGCAGCTCCACATTTGTGTAAGAAAGTCACAGAGCGCCATTGTCTCAAAGAAACCTGCCACGGCCACTCGCCAAAACTAGCCTGCGAACCACCCACTATTCTCTTGCTGGGATACACTGGCTGGCCACAAACTGTCATAGAGAATTACGTAATTAGCTTCTATTTGCAAAAATAGTCATAGCTAAAAATTCAAACTATACTAGTCCTTCTAAACATAAGAGAAGTTAAGTCCACACAATTATTTCATTAAACGATTCTCATCAAAAATTGAAGTACAAAAATAAACATCACATCGTTGTTATGGAGCAGGCGAGTAGGTATGTAAATATTACCATCACTTGGAGGAGGCATCTCTAAGGTTAGAAATGATAAGTTTACTACCACTATGAATATAGTTAAAAAAAGGGTATTTCTTGCGGATAAGTTTAGTTAAGATAATGTTTTTAAGGTTACTAATTCATTGATTGGCTATGGAGATTGATCATTAAGTGTAACATGGTGCTGAGGGAGGACGTGACACTTCACCTTGCAGACCAATCTAAGAAGAGTTATCCTTAAAAACAAAAAGCCTCCAGCACTGTATCGATAGAAACTTATGCGGTAGAAACAAAATCTCATAAACCTTATGAGCTATTTAATAAAAAAATTAAAGTTGCTGACATTAGTAGTCTAATTAATTTCACTTTTTTTCACTGAACTTTGGGAAAACACCAATATCAAATATCCGCATAGTCAGTATACCGCGAAAACCACTATAAACGAATAAAGAAAAGACAAAAATAAAATATATTGAGATTTTCAATATGTTGTGAATACAGTGTTATATATCTGATAATGTTTTTGAATTTTATTAGCTATTTCTACATATTATTGTATAAAATAAGTCAGAGGTAAACTTACTAGCTTTGTAGGAAGAGTTTCCTAACCGATCAGCAAGGGGATCATTTCCTGGTTCACCAAGAGTAATTTCTGTACCATCGCCCACTACATCGGGCTTGGGTGTAATGTCGGGTTTTATCTCCGTAACTTCAGGTTTTGTTTCGGTAACTTCAGGTTTTGTTTCCGTAACTTCAGGTTTTGTTTCTGTAACTTCAGGTTTTGTTTCTGTAACTTCAGGTTTGGTTTCCGTAACTTCAGGTTTTGTTTCCGTTTCATCTGGTTTTGATGTAGTAGCAGGCTTCGATTCTGTGCTTTCAGTTTGAGATATTTCAGTATTTATTGACTCTACACTAGTCTCATTCAATTTGATCTCATCAGATCCATCCTGGTTTCTTTCAGTTCCTGTTTCTATTTCATTTATTTCAATATGTATTGCTTCTGTGTGAGTGTCTATTCCTTCTGCTTCAACATGTGAACCATTTATTTCAGCCTGTGATTCTTCAGTCTCAGTCTGAGAACCTTCAGTCTCAGTCTGCGATCCCTCAGTTTCAGTCTGTGATCCCTCAGTCTCAGTCTGTGATCCCTCAGTCTCAGTCAGCGATCCTCCGGTTTCAGTCTGTGAACCTTCAGTCTCAGTCTGTGACCATCCTTCAGTATTATTCTGTGATCCCTCAGTCTCAGTCTGTGTTCCCTCAGTCTGAGTCTGCGATCCTTCAGTTTCAGTCTGTGGACCTTCAGTCTCAGTCTGTGACCCTTCAGTCTCAGTCTGCGATCCTTCAGTCTCAGTCTGTGGACCTTCAGTCTCAATCTGTGATCCTTCAGTCTCAGTCGTCGATCCTCCGGTTTCAGTCTGTGAACCTTCAGTCTCAGTCTGTGATCCTTCAGTTTCAGTCTGTGGACCTTCAGTTTCAGTCTGTGATCCCTCAGTCTCAGTCTGTGATCCCTCAGTCTCAGTCTGTGATCCCTCAGTCTCAGTCTGTGATCCCTCAGTCTCAATCTGTGATCCTTCAGTCTCAGTCGTCGATCCTCCGGTTTCAGTCTGTGAACCTTCAGTCTCAGTCTGTGATCCTTCAGTCTCAGTCTGTGAACCTTCAGTCTCAGTCTGTGATCCCTCAGTCTCAGTCTGCGATCCTTCAGTTTCAGTCTGTGATCCTTCAGTTTCAGTCTGTGATCCCTCAGTCTCAGTCTGTGATCCCTCAGTCTCAGTCTGTGATCCCTCAGCCTCAGTCTGCGATCCTTCAGTTTCAGTCTGTGGTCTTTCAGTCTCAGTTTGTGATCCCTCAGTCTCAGTCTGTGATCCCTCAGTCTCAGTCTGTGATCCCTCAGTCTCAGTCTGTGATCCCTCAGTCTCAGTCTGTGATCCCTCAGTTTCAGTCTGTGATCCCTCAGTCTCAGTCTGCGATCCATCAGTGTCAGTCTTTGATCCCTCAGACTGAGAGCCTTCAGTCTCAGATCCTTCAGTCTCAGTCCGCTTAGTTTCAGTCTGTGATCCTTCAGTTTCAGTCTGTGATCCTTCTGTAGCAATCTGTGATCCTTCTGTTTCAGTCTGTGATCCTTCTGTTTCAGTCTGTGATCCTTCTATTTCAGTCTGTGACCCGTCAGTATCGGTCTGCTTAGTCTCAGTCTGTGACCCTTCTGTTTCAGTCTGTAAACCTTCAGTCTCAGTCTGTGATCCTTCAGTCTCAGTCTGTGATCCTTCAGTCTCCGTCTGTGATCCTTCAGTTTCAGTCTGTGAACCTTCAGTCTCAGTCTGTGATCCTTCTGTTTCAGTCTGTGATCCTTCAGTCTCAGTCTGCGATCCTTCAGTCTCAGTCTGCAATTCATCAGTCTGTGTTCCTACTGATACAGTTTGTGACCCTCCAGTTCCTGAATTTGTTTCATCTGTTCTATCCAAACTGTCTTCAACATCAAGCGTACTATTTTCAGTTTCTAAAAGTTGATCTTCAGTATCCTCTATTTCGTCACCTTCTGTCATTGTTGATTCAGTTATCACTTCCACAGATGAAGGATATTGAACCGTTGAGACCTTCTCAGTCATGTCTTCTGCTGAGCTAGAAGAAGAATCTGAATCTAGTCTATCTTCAGATTCAGGAGCTGAAGTTGTGTCGATGTTCTCATAAATGTTTTGGTCTGAGGTAGTCATTTCTATAAGTTCATCAGAAGATGAAACTTCATCTTTTTGTGTTTGGGTAGTAGTTTCGGATTCATCTTCTCTCTTGTTTTGTACATCATCGTCAAACTTGGTGTTCATAGTAGTTGCATCATCTTCAATCAAAGGCATTATAGTAGTACTTTCAACTTCTGCAGATTGAATTTTAATGGCAACTGAGTTTTCATCACTCGAACCAGAGTCGGTTCTTTCTGTGTACAGATCAATATAATTGTTCTCTTCTTTTTCGGTTGTTTCTTCATTAGATTTGATAATTAATAATGATTCAGTTGTTTGATCGTATTGTTCTCCTTCCATTCTCTCAATCATTTCTGTAACTGTTTCTCTTTCCATAACTGACTGAACAGTTGTAGAATCAATTTCCATTGAAGATTCTTTCTTTTCATTTGTTTCTTGATTATCACTATCTGAAGGTAACTCAGTCTGAATCATATTGTCGGGATATGTTCCTACATTAATTTCATTGGTGGAAATGCTCTCAGTGACAATTCCTACTTCATCGGATTTTTCTTCTTCCATGATTTCTTCATTTTCAGAATTGGACTGTGGAATAACTGAAGATTGTGAATGACTGAATTCAGTTACTTGTTCTACACCTTCTTCTGAGGTGATACTAGGATCTTGCACATCAACAGCTGATACAACAGATTGTCCTGAGGATTCTGTTACCTCATCCTTGTCGGTACTACCACTAGAAGTAGTATCGTCGGTTATACTCTCAGATGGACCTATTGATAATCCACCTTCAACGACACTTTGTTCAATGCTAGTAGAATTAATTTTATCATCTTCCATCTCTAGCATAACTTGTTCTATTTCTTGCATTACATTTGTTTCACGGTCGACATCTGCATTTATTGATTCCGTTACGGAGTCCATATCCGAGAGAGTGGTCAAAATGCTAACAATTGTTTTATTAGTGTCCTTATTTCTGTGATCGTTTGGATCGGATGGCTTTCCAGTCATAGTTGTTTGGATACGAACAACAGCATCCATTGGTTTGTGTACCGGTGTGCTGGCACCGGCCTTCATCTTACAGCAGGAACCAAAGTAAAACCTGAAAGAATATCAAAACTGTATTAAATAGGAACATTTTTTGGAACTGTAAAACATATCACAATATTAATATGCATGAAAAATTAATGTATCGCTTGTCTAACAGAGCAATCAAATGTGGGCTCTGCAACTGGTTTTCCACTGACCTATCAATGCAAGTTCCCAAGTGTGTTCCTTGTGCCTTCATGCAATCCCAAGCGAACATACAAACACCTGTGTCTTGCTTGTTGCCACACGGAAGATGTTGAATGGTGAATTCTCGTTCTCGTGCTGTTCCTACATTGGAAAGATATTATGGAGTATTAATTTAATACAAATTTTTTACGTACATTTATTTCACTTTAACATCCTATGGACATGTCAGATCTAACCTTTTCTGGAAGAACTTCTAATGAACGGGTAAGGAATTCCATAAGCCAATGCGCAAAGCATGGCCAATGTGAAGCCCAAGCAGATTGATTTGACGAACATCTTACTAATGAAATATATAACCTATGAAATTACTATTAAATATTTATCTTCTAATATTGGTTGGATTGAAAAATCAAGATTCCATTACTTTCTAGATTTAAAGTTTTGGCTAATTGCTATGGCACTAGGTGGTTAGCATCATAAGATGCCTGTGCAAACGAATTAGTCTCTTCTACATATCAAATTAGCGTTCCTCTTGCAATCATCCTGCTAGCAGAAGAAGATGACACGATCTGAAAGAAAGGAAAAACGAATTAACTCATTTTATCTGTAATTTGATAGCTAATTTATTAAACTATAATCTCATTTTATCAATGAAATTTCATTTAAATAAAATACGAGAAAATCTTCACATGTCTTTGAAGTATCAATATCTTTTATGAATATATAATAATACTGAAAAAATAATTGAAGTAACTCAATTCGAAAATATTGAAATAAATCTAGGTTTTCCATTATAATGGAATATGACTATAGCTTTTAAAAAAATCAAAAAGAGGCAAAAAAGGAAGTACCATCACTATTTTCTGAGAAATAGGGTTCAGTGTTGATGATATCGGTAGAAAAGTCATGAAAAACGGAAACTGTCCCCACGGGGTACAAAAATGTCCCATACATATTATACAATTCAAAGCTGCATTTCGAGCTAAGGTTCAATCACTTCTTGAAAATAAATTATTTATCACCGCTTTTCAAAGGAAAACACTACGATGTTTAGCAAATCCATTTCAACAAATCAAAGAAAAAGGCGTATCAATTACTTTACGGAACACTGCGGTTTCTCCAGCAATTGACTGAGAAGTTGAGGAGAGGCGCCTGTTAACTCCTCACTCCTCTGCTCATGGATGCACACTGAAAGCACGGTCATCACCTTACACATAGCCACCTCCAGCCATTAAAACCGTGATTCCATTAATTATAACTTTTTCTTACTTACGGGATTATTAACCCTTAGAGTTTAGACTTTAGCATTATTTAACAATTTAAGGATGTAAATCATCAGGAATTGATAGAAATATCCAATAGTAATTTTCATGGGGAATATATAATCTTAATTTATATTTTTTATATAACTGAGTAATTCATTAAAATAATATCAATCAGTACCATTAAAATGGTATATAATGCATATGCCAATACAAGCCATATGGCATCAGTATGCCATCACGACAGTTATTGTGACGTCACGGCAGAGCAAGAGAAAAGTAGGTATCTTTTGAGTTTTACCGTAAGTAACCGTAATTCCCGGCACAATTGCGGCAAAGTGTCAGTTACGCATGAAAACTACAAACAGTGGCTTCATCATTGATAAACATATGACTGAAATATTTTTTAAATGCATAACAAAACTAGTATGCATTTTATATTATTGTTTCTATCGATTTTAAATAAATATGAAAAAGTAATTATTAATTTCTTCGATTTTTCATTTGCATATAGAAAATTATTGAAATATAATATCAATATGTGTGCTGATTCATATCTATTAGCTGTTTTGAAATAATTTGATAGAAGCCTATTAATAAAGAGTAACTAATTATTTATTCTTAATTTTCTTAAATGATAGAACAACAATCACACCCGAAATACAGAGCTGAGGTTCATCTCGAGTAAAATATTGCTATATGCAAAAAATATAACTTGGGTTTAATTGAAAATGTTTGTCAAAAATAGGTTCAGTACCTACATAATAATTCTGATAAATTTTTAATTTCATTAATTAGAGATTTCATGAAATATTATATAGGCTGTTGAACGTACTATTCAATATTTTAAACTTTTGTTAACTTCGAAAAACTAATTAGTAATTAACCGTTTTCCTTCTCAATTACCCCGGTTAAAAGCTAATAGTGGTACAATAGTGTGGAGGCTGATAGTAGCACAATAGTGTGGAGGCTGATAGTAGCACAATAGTGTGGAGGCTGATAGTAGCACAATAGTGTGGAGGCTGATAGTAGCACAATAGTGTGGAGGCTGATAGTAGCACAATAGTGTGGAGGCTGATAGTAGCACAATAGTGTGGAGGCTGATAGTAGCACAATAGTGTGGAGGCTGATAGTAGCACAATAGTGTGGAGGCTGATAGTAGCACAATAGTGTGGAGGCTGATAGTAGCACAATAGTGTGGAGGCTGATAGTAGCACAATAGTGTGGAGGCTGATAGTAGCACAATAGTGTGGAGGCTGATAGTAGCACAATAGTGTGGAGGCTGATAGTAGCACAATAGTGTGGAGGCTGATAGTAGCACAATAGTGTGGAGGCTGATAGTAGCACAATAGTGTGGAGGCTGATAGTAGCACAATAGTGTGGAGGCTGATAGTAGCACAATAGTGTAGAGGCTGATAGTAGCACAATAGTGTAGAGGCTGATAGTAGCACAATAGTGTGGAGGCTGATAGTTTACAGCATCTGCAGAAATGGTTCACAATTGGGTCATCTTACAGTAAACCACACTACTACACTCATGTCTAGTGTGTAATCTAGAGAACTGGTATCCACATTCAAATAGTTTATTAGCTAAGTTTCCAATTATCAGACGGTTCAATATTTTGGACACATTTAAAATATATATAAATATTTAAAATTAACCCATTAAATAATAATCATATATTTTTCTTATGTGTCTGAAAATGTGTAACTGACTGATAATTCAGAATTAGATTTTTTTAGAATTAAGACACTAATTGATAAAGGATATCCTCACTGTCTAACGGATGATGAAGAAAAATTGAAAACATTAAACGAGCTAAGAAATTATGAACAAAATGATACATTGAAAAAATATGTTATTATTTATAATTCATAATTTTTTTAAACAAATTGTATTCAAATTTCGGTTCTAATTAATGCTTAGAGCATCAGAAAAATTAACATCGTTATAATTCAAGTCAGACGAGATGATATGTGGTGAAGTGAATAAGAGACTTCAACTCTGAAGAGAGAGTGATCCTGTACCTCAATGGCGGTAGGTAGGTAGCTTTAATATCTCTTTATCATTAAAGTGAAACGTGACGCCCTGTCTTAATACTCTGGTTCTCACTTCAATTGAATACCTCTAATTTAGTTATTCTTATAAATTGAATAAAAAACATGATTTCTAACAAAACCATTCATAGATTAACATTAACTATCTTCAAAAGTTTGTCGTTGAATTTAGTTAATGTTAGTAAGTGAACAGAGGCAATTTACAGTTTAAACTCATGTGACTGCCACTAATAACCATGGTTGAAATAGTTATCGGTGCACAGTGTTCGTTTAAACATTTTGACCCACATTTAGCGCGCATGACTCCTCGACAAGCGGTTTCTGGAGTCTTTGCAGACTGTATTAGAATTCCTCCACGACATCCAACTAAACCGCAAATAATAAACAGTTAGCGGCGAAAGTACACTGCTCCATTTTATCCATTATGTCGGATTATCTTTTATTCCATCGCCTATATCTCAGCTGTTGGAGTAACTGTGTGCATATTCATTGGTAAGAGTATGACCTTTTAGACTCTCTGAGCTAACGGTATAACATAGAGAGCACAAACACACTTACTTTCTGCGGTACAAGACGAGTGGCACTACAGAACTTGTGGCACTACAGGACTTGTGACACTACAGGACTTGTGACACTACAGGACTTGTGACACTACATGGTGTGTGACATTACATGGCTTGTGACACTACAGGGCTTGTGACACTACAGGACTTGTGACACTACAGGACTTGTGACACTACAGGGCTTGTGACACTACAGGACTTGTGACACTACAGGACTTTTGACACTACAGGGCGTGTGATACTACAGGGCTTGTGACACTACAGGGCTTGTGACACTACAGGACTTTTGACACTACAGGGCGTGTGATACTAAGGGGTTGTGACACTACAGGGCTTGTGACACTACAGGACTTTTGACACTACAGGGCGTGTTGCACTACAGGGCTTTGTTACAGTTAATCATATACAGTACATAAGAATAGTCGCTTCTCCAGATTCATTAACGGATATTATAAATCCTATAGAGGGTCTAAAACTTTCTTACAGGTTTTTGAGCAATTACATATAATTATGTACTTCTCAGAAACTCGCTTAACATTCTTTACTCGATTATAAATCGACTGCAAACAACATTTTTTTACAATTAAATTCTGGTTTAGAAATTTTCATTAATTTCTTACCGAATCAGCCTCAGTATATTTCTTTCAGTTCTTTATTTTTCTGATGACATCCAAACTGAAGAAATTACATAAATGAACGACATATGAACTGAAAGTAAAGACTTTAAAATACGTCGATGACTAAAATTCTACAGAAATGTGACTCAGAGGGTTATACCGATCAAAGACTAGTGAAGTACTGGGTATTAGGAAATAGCTTTAACTTCTTCACCAGTAAGTACAACTTTCACCGTCATAGAGGGCATTTCCTTTTAAGTCATTGGAAAGTAAGAACTCTTAAATCAAGAATGTATTGATTTAATTCTCCTTTATCTTTTGGACTCATTTATATGTGTATTAGAGGTTTTATTTCCTTGTTATTAACTTTTAGAATTGGTGTAATTTAATACGAAATGCTACTTATTCTGGCATTCAAAAATTTTCAAGGTTCTTGTTTTCTGATAGTAAATGAAAGTCAGAATATTTGAAATATATAAATACATAGAAATAAAAATATCTTTCCATTGATAGTCATAGACCGCTAATCAATAGTCTGAAACTTTATTAAATCTTGCCTATTTACATAACTTATTCGTACTATATTAATAGAGAGCTTATCATAATACATAAACTTTAACCAAAGTTATAAGAATATTCGAGTTTTCCTCGAGAAATGGAGTGAATTAGCGATGCGTTTCTGCGTAAAACAAATATCCTGGTGTGAAATTGAGAAATCCTTCTATGGAGACCAGGGTCCTGTCTATCCAAAGCTTTTACGTGACTTCTACCTAGGTAGACTATTCAGACATGGACTCCGTGACTATTACGATTCAGAAATCTGACCATTGTCACGACTGTCCTAAGCGCTAGGTGGAGTCTACGTTTTGAAATGTGTCCTAGTTGCGTGCAGACACAGTGACCCCATTCCATTACCTCTGACCCAGCCATATTAGTGTTGTAAAAGAAAGCGAGACTGGTGAACCCGATAAGCTAAAGATAAGCACCTAGATCTCGTCTCATTGGCTCAGGAAAGCACTTGCGTGGAATAGAATTAACCTAGATAAAGCCCAGTGGCATGCTCAGTGAACTGAATACTGGCAATGGAATCTAACTAAACTTTCTATTTTATGTCAATATTTTACCGTAAATTAGCCATGGTTGGGTATGTGTAATTGTATTACTGGTTAATGGGCAATAAAAGTCTGCTTAAGTATCACACTGGTTTTCAGAAAATCATGGATATAAAAAAAATTATAGATGAAATATTTATTGGAAATTTCTAGAGAAATGGAAAATGAATCAGTATTTGACATATAATCATTTAAATTGTAGTTTTCTATTCAATAACATAATGCAATGACGTTAGTCGAAGATTAGAAAATAAGAGTATCGAAAAATAATGAGGATGTTTATCCAGTGAAAATGTTAATCTTCAGCGCCTTGAAGGTGTTCAACTGTTCCCTTTAAGAGACTAATGTTATAATTTGCAGGATGAGGCCTAAGGCTATTTCACAGGCCTCATATAAGGCAATATATACCTCAGCATTGGAAAGTCGGACAAAAAGCAACCAATACTAGCCCAACAACCATCGACTAGACAAAAAAGTGGTCACAGTAAATCATCTTAGATGCCAAAACAATGTACGTCATAACCAAACTTTTCAAACACTTGATAGCCTTAAACTGAAATATTGGGGAAATCTACAATTTTTATGATATTGAATTAAAGAACTCCGTTACCAGGTACGGTACTTAGTTTTCGGTTGTACCGATCAGATGCCCTGAAAATGAGAGTTCGGTGGGCCAAGAGATCCCCCACCCCCTCTTGACCCAAATTAAGGTCGCTACCCCGGAAGATGTGCGCTACAGGGTTGGCACTGGGAAGAACATTTAGTGAGTCATGAGGGAAAGCAGTGGGCCGGTGTGAACCCGAGCAACCGGAGTGAAAACGTGGGGAATTAGGGAGGGATAGGAGGAAAGAGCAGATAATGGGGAGATAGGGAAAGAGTGGGGAGATGGATGAAAAGAGGACGAGTACTAAGAAAAAAATTAGTAGTAAATAAAACTGTAAGATGATGGCATCATACTAAGATATGAATTTACAAACAATGAAATTAGTTATTTTTAGACCATTTAAGTGACGAAATGAAAAAAAAATGAAACAGGAATATTCATTTACATCAGAGAAATAGAAATTAAATAAATATTCTGTACTGGTTGGTTTCAGTTTAGTTATTTGTTTATTTCCTTTTATTCTTCTCTCTGCCAGATGAACAGTTATGACTAATACCATAAGCAGCACCTATTCTCGTACACAATCTTGCCTTTTAAGTTACATTGCACGATTTGTTGAGCTTTCTTTTCCGCTGTTTAGGATTGTTTGTCAAACAAACCTCGCATCGCAGATTGAGCGCAAGACTGCTGAAACACGTCATAATATAACAGTGTTTCTTAAGCTTCAGTTAGTTTCTTCACACGTTACCCTCTTCAATAATTTCATTACCCTATAGTCAGTTTCGTAGAATATGTTATAATAAATAATACGGTTAATGGTATAAATAATACTAATTTGGTTATACCTAAATAAAATAAGTAATGAAAATGTTGCAGGAAAGTAAGTAGCGTAACCAGCTAAAAGAAAATAAACAAAAACAACTACTACTCCGTTACCCTATCAAATATTTAAATTACCCTACTATGGGTAATTTACACACAGTTTAAGAAACACATACAGCAACTTGTAAGGTTCTTCTATGATTATTAAACATTTTGTAATTTTGTATGTCGAATTCCTGTCTTCTCGAAAAAAAATTCATATCAATTTCATGTTATTAAATTTATAATAATTTGATGGATATTAATTAAACAAGCTAGGAGGTTATTTTTAAATAAAACAGTGATATCTTACAAATATTCTACATTCAATTTTAAACTAATAAAGAGTTTTTTACAAATATGTGATATATACTTATTGTATGCTACCTCTTATCATTTAATTTTTCATATCTTTTATATGCTATTTCTTATCTTTTACTTTTCAAATCCCTATTATATGCTACTTGTTATCATTTATTTTCATGTCTATTATATGCTTCTTCTTATCATTTACTGAATACGTTACATGTACATTAAATCCTGTTACCCGGAGAGAAAGTGATGAAGGTCCATAGAGGATTAAGCCCTAAATGGGCCACTGAAGATCAAGAGCAAGGTTTGGATGAATTTGGACCCAAGTGTTGAAGATTAATCCAGTTAGAAACTCTATGATGATCCCAAAAAGTGCTATTTAGCCCATGGTAGCATGCCGCTCCTGCTTGACGGACCCAACTCTGAGATTACGAAGGATACTGTGGTGGTTGTTAGCAACTTCGCTTCCAGAGCTCGACATATGTACAGTTCTCAGTTCAAATTGACCTCACAAGGCACACATACGAGGAAGAAATATTCCAGTGGCTGTCACAGATGCTCAAACTATAACAAACTTCATTTTGACATCTCGTCACAATCCTACCCGCGGCTGAAATTCATGGACTCCAATCTCTGTCAATTTAATGGTTCACAATTTGCTGAATGTCAAATGTCTTCTCATTTATGAACACCAAATTAGGGAGAGCGTCTTCAACTTTCTCACTCAGAATCAGAAGTTTTCATTAAGTTCGTGTTATAATAACCCTAAACCCGGCTTCTGTAGCCAGTTTACGATGAAATCGACGAGGCTTTCGACGCAACTTTTTTCGCATGATTTTGATCAAATTTTTAGGCCGTGCTACTCAATTTAAGACTCGTTCTGGATTAAAAGAGGTTGTACCTGTCTCCCTGAAGTATTTACAATTTTCCAAACAGATGAACGATTCATTATGAACTTCTGTGTAATTGTTAAATTAGTCTCACCTCCTTTGTCGAGCTTTAGAACTATATTTAGATTTACAGCCATGTTGCAGAGTAAGAATTTGAAATATGAACACTATGACACTAGCTTCAAGATGTTATACGATTTATACGGAAAACTGGTTGCTTTAATTCTGAAAGTATATAACTTTACTATAAAAGCCATAGGGTATAAAAAGGAAATTTAAACCAAGGAACTTCGAAGTGAAAACCAACGAAATTAACAAGATTTAAATAAGTTTTAGATAGTAGATGGATATATTTATATCTTTCTGATAATTATTTATATAATTTTTTTAAGCATATATATCAAATGAAAATCGAATTACTTTTGTTATATTCCAGAAGAAGAAACAAAAAGTAAAACGTTTTATTTTGTAATTGGAATATATCATTATTTAAGAAATCACGAAAAAATATATATCCTTTCAATTCTGTTATACATAACTATAAAAACTAATTCAAATAAATAAAAGATTTCCATATCCAATTTAAACCTAATCACAGCAACACAAATTAAAAGGAAACACTAATAATTTGCGGCACCTCCACCTGCAAAAATAATAATAATGCAAATATCATATTGATGACTTATGAGAGTACCCCTTATAAACCTATTTTATTAATTGAATTTTCAATGAATGATTCCATGTATTGTACTAGTAATAACAATAGTAACTATTTACATAAAATAACAGAGTAAGTGACATACGAAGTCTTAGAATGTTTCACGTAACTGTTATAGCGCTGGAATTACCTCACAGTAACACATGTAATTACTCCACTGACACAAATACATGTAAAGAGAGGCAAATACAAGTAAATAGAGGCAAATACATGTAAAGAGAGGCAACTACATGTAAAGAGAGGCAAATAAAAGTAAAGAGACGCAAATACAAGTAAAGAGAGGCTAATACATGTAAAGAGAGGCAAATACAAGTAAAGAGACGCAAATACAAGTAAAGAGACGCAAATACAAGTAAATAGAGGCAAATACTTGTAAAGAGAGGCTAATACATGTAAAGAGAGGCAAATACATGTAAAGAGAGGCAAATACATGTAAAGAGAGGCAAATACAAGTAAAGAGACGCAAATACAAGTAAATAGAGGCAAATAGTTGTAAAGAGAGGCAAATACATGTAAAGAGAGGCAACTACATGTAAAGAGAGGCAAATACAAGTAAATAGAGGCAAATATTTGTAAAGAGAGGCTAATACATGTAAAGAGAGGCAAATACATGTAAAGAGAGGCAAATACAAGTAAAGAGACGCAAATACAAGTAAATAGAGGCAAATACTTGTAAAGAGAGGCTAATACATGTAAAGAGAGGCAAATACATGTAAAGAGAGGCAAATACATGTAAAGAGAGGCAAATACAAGTAAAGAGACGCAAATACAAGTGAATAGAGGCAAATAGTTGTAAAGAGAGGCAAATACATGTAAAGAGAGGCAACTACATGTAAAGAGAGGCAAATACAAGTAAAGAGACGCAAATACAAGTAAATAGAGGCAAATATTTGTAAAGAGAGGCTAATACATGTAAAGAGAGGCAATTACATGTAAAGAGAGGCAAATACAAGTAAAGAGACGCAAATACAAGTAAATAGAGGCAAATACAAGTAAAGAGACGCAAATACAAGTAAATAGAGGCAAATACTTGTAAAGAGAGGCTAGTACATATAAAGAAAGGCAAATACCTGTAAAGAGAGGCAAATACATGTAAAGAGAGGCAACTACATGTAAAGAGAGGCAAATACAAGTAAAGAGACGCAAATACAAGTAAATAGAGGCAAATATTTGTAAAGAGAGGCTAATACATGTAAAGAGAGGCAATTACATGTAAAGAGAGGCAAATACAAGTAAAGAGACGCAAATACAAGTAAATAGAGGCAAATACAAGTAAAGAGACGCAAATACAAGTAAATAGAGGCAAATACTTGTAAAGAGAGGCTAGTACATATAAAGAAAGGCAAATACCTGTAAAGAGAGGCAAATACATGTAAAGAGAGGCAAATACATGTAAAGAGAGGCAAATACAAGTAAATAGAGGCAAATACTTGTAAAGAGAGGCTAATACATGTAAAGAGAGGCAAATACATGTAAAGAGAGGCAAATACATGTAAAGAGAGGCAAATACCTGTAAAGAGAGGCAAATACATGTAAAGAGAGGCAAATACATGTAAAGAGAGGCAAATACAAGTAAATAGAGGCAAATACTTGTAAAGAGAGGCTAATACATGTAAAGAGAGGCAAATACCTGTAAAGAGAGGCAAATACATGTAAAGAGAGGCAAATACATGTAAAGAGAGGCAAATACAAGTAAAGAGAGGCAACTACATGTAAAGAGAGGCAAATACATGTAAAGAGAGGCAAATACTTGTAAAGAGAGGCTAATACATGTAAAGAGAGGCAAATACCTGTAAAGAGAGGCAAATACATGTAAAGAGAGGCAAATACATGTAAAGAGAGGCAAATACAAGTAAAGAGAGGCAACTACATGTAAAGAGAGGCAAATACATGTAAAGAGAAACCAATACATATAAAGATAAGCTAGTACAATTCATAATATCATATTAATTGTATCAAATTTTTATTCAGTTATTAAACTTGACATACAAACAGAATAACTTTAATAACTTTGTAATTTTGTATATAGTAATTTGGAAAAAATATTTTGTTAACAGTTAATTTTCATTGAACTCAACATATTAATTTAATTTGTAAGAATAAACTGTGTAGCTAAGTTTACATCAAATTAACTTTGGAAACATAACTTCTTTCTAAATCAGCCTATGTTACCTGCATAACTGCTACATATGTAATGCCTGTAACTGCATAACTGCTACATATGTAATGCCTGTAACTGCATAACTGCTACATGTATAATGCATGTAACTGCATAACTGCTACAGGTGTAATGCCTGTAACTGCATAACTGCTACATGTATAATGCATGTAACTGCATAACTGCTACAGGTGTAATGCCTGTAACTGCATAACTGCTACAGGTGTAATGCCTGTAACTGCATAACTGCTACAGGTGTAATGGCTGTAACTGCATAACTGCTACAGGTGTAATGCATGTAACTGCATAACTGCTACAGGTGTATTGCCTGTAACTGCATAACTGCTACAGGTGTAATGCCTGTAACTGAATAACTGCTACAGGTGTAATGCCTGTAACTGCATAACTGCTACAGGTGCAAAGCCTGTAACTGTAACTCCTTCCTTGACTTATAAATGTCACCAATGAACATCTGTATGACATCACCGTACACTCTTATATAACTCATATGTGTACTATTGTACAGGCGATAGTGTTAGCCACTGTAACAGTTATACAGTTTCAGGCATTGCAACTGTAGTTACAGTTACAAATTTAATGCTCTGAAAAATAGAAATAATTATCAATAATAATTCACAATTTCTCATTGAATTTGATGTGGTACATGAAAACAAATAAAAAGCTAGAAAAGTGTCACTGTAGTGAAATCATTTTCTCTGATAGTACATCATGTATGCGCCTTATACCGTTATTAATTGCATGGTACATAATATGTCACTTACATAACGTATTGATGATAATATAGTTCTATCACTCATGCTGTGCTATGTGCATCTTCTTAATTATTATTCGTTACCTATTGCTAACGAACAATAGTTAAAGAAACAATTCTGAATGAAATAATAGTTAAAGATATAATAGTTAACGAACAATAGGTAACTATTATTTGTTAACTATTGTTCGTTAACTATTGTTCGTAAACTATTGTTCGTAAACTATTGTTCGTTAACTATTGTTCGTTAACTATTGTTCGTTAACTATTGTTCGTTAACTATCGTTCGTTAACTATCGTTCGTTAACTATTGTTCGTTAACTATCGTTCGTTAACTATTGTTCGTTAACTATTGTTCGTTAACTATTGTTCGTTAACTATTGTTCGTTAACTATTGTTCGTTAACTATTGTTCGTTAACTATTGTTCGTTAACTATTGTTCGTTAACTATTGTTCGTTAACTATTGTTCGTTAACTATTGTTCGTTAACTATTGTTCGTTAACTATTGTTCGTTAACTATTGTTCGTTAACTATTGTTCGTTAACTATCGTTCGTTAACTATCGTTCGTTAACTATTGTTCGTTAACTATCGTTCGTTAACTATTGTTCGTTAACTATTGTTCGTTAACTATTGTTCGTTAACTATTGTTCGTTAACTATTGTTCGTTAACTATTGTTCGTTAACTATTGTTCGTTAACTATTGTTCGTTAACTATTGTTCGTTAACTATTGTTCGTTAACTATTGTTCGTTAACTATTGTTCGTTAACTATTGTTCGTTAACTATTGTTCGTTAACTATTGTTCGTTAACTATTATTTATAGTAACTGCGGGTAGTTTCACAGTAGCCGATACGACACAATGACACAATAGTCGATATGACACACTAACCGATATGACACAGTAGCCGATATGACACAATATTCGATATGACACACTAACCGATATGACACACTAACCGATATGACACACTAACCGATATGACACAGTAGCCGATATGACACAATATTCGATATGACACACTAACCGATATGACACACTAACCGATATGACACACTAACCGATATGACACAGTAGCTGATATGACACAATAGTCGATATGACACACTAACCGATATGACACAGTAGCTGATATGACACAGTAGCCGATATGACACAATAGTCGATATGACACACTAACCGATATGACACACTAACCGATATGACACAGTAGCTGATATGACACAATAGTCGATATGACACACTAACCGATATGACACAGTAGCTGATATGACACAATAGTCGATATGACACACTAACCGATATGACACAGTAGCCGATATGACACAGTAGCTGATATGACACAGTAGCCGATATGACACAGTAGCCGATATGACACAGTAGCTGATATGACACAGTAGCCGATATGACACAGTAGCCGATATGACACAGTAGCCGATATGACACAGTAGCCGATATGACACAGTAGCCGATATGACACAGTAGCAGATATGACACACTAACCGATATGACACAGTAGCCGATATGACAGAGTAGCCAATATGACACACTAACCGATATGACACAGTAGCCAATATGACACAGTAGCCAATATGACACACTAACCGATATGACACAGTAGCCGATATGACAGAGTAGCCAATATGACACAATAGCCGATATGACACAATAGCCGATATGACACAGTAGCCAATATGACACAGTAGCCAATATGACACACTAACCGATATGACACAGTAGCCAATATGACACAGTAGCCAATATGACACACTAACCGATATGACACTGTAGCCGATATGACACAGTAGCCAATATGACACACTAACCGATATGACACAGTAGCCAATATGACACACTAACCGATATGACACTGTAGCCGATATGACACAGTAGCCAATATGACACACTAACCGATATGACACAGTAGCCAATATGACACAGTAGCCAATATGACACACTAACCGATATGACACAGTAGCCGATATGACACAGTAGCCGATATGACACAGTAGCCGATATGACACAGTAGCCGATATGACACAATAGCCGATATGACACAGTAGCAGATATGACACACTAACCGATATGACACAGTAGCCGATATGACAGAGTAGCCAATATGACACACTAACCGATATGACACAGTAGCCAATATGTCACACTAACCGATATGACACAGTAGCCGATATGACAGAGTAGCCAATATGACACACTAACCGATATGACACAGTAGCCAATATGACACAGTAGCCAATATGACACACTAATCGATATGACACAGTAGCCAATATGACACACTAACCGATATGACACAGTAGCCGATATGACAGAGTAGCCAATATGACACACTAACCGATATGACACAGTAGCCAATATGACACAGTAGCCAATATGACACACTAACCGATATGACACTGTAGCCGATATGACACAGTAGCAAATATGACACACTAACCGATATGACACAGTAGCCGATATGACACAGTAGCCGATATGACACACTAGCCGATATGACACAGTAGCCGATATGACACAATAGCCGCTACAGCAAATCCTTGTAGTTATACCGGGGTTAGGTTCCAGGTCAGATCTAAACTGTTTTCTCTAAAAGTGAAGGGGTGACTGTGATAATTCGATAGCATTATTTGCTTATCAAGATAAGGTGACTAAAACAATATTTGCAATGGCAAGAAACATTCAGAAGCAGGATGTACATTAGCTATGTTTCAATTATAATTATAATTAAAAAAATCAATTCAGCTATCATTTAAAGAAATTAGCACATTCATCACTGTATCTATTTTTCTTTAATTCTTCTCATTGATTTTTATTATAGAATCAATCATGAACAAAATGATAAATTTTTACTAATGTTTTATTCTAAAAACAGAAAATAATAATTATAATACATTATTTGAAAAGTTTAAAAAATATCTTCGTGTAATACTAAGTTTGTCTATTACGAGGTTTTGCTGTATGACTCAGTTAGTTACTCTTCAAAGTAGACAGTACACGTATTATATACCAATCACTCGAGACGTGTATACCTATTAGGCATTCATTCACTGTCACTGCATCACATTGGTGGAGAAATGGAAAAAAGGAGATAAATATCTTACTAATTTTAGTAAACGGGATGTGGTTAATTCTGAAAAAAAAACGATTCATTAATTACCTTATCCTGTTTATTTTTTTTTTAATAATAAAAAGAATTCGTATGTCGATATTATATATAAATTAATGTGATAAGTATCGTTTGAATAATCTTTTTTGCTTTAAGTAATTTAATTCATTTTTTAAGACAAAATTCGAATATAAAAAAAATCCCTTTTCTTCTAAAATATTGCAACTGATAGGGCCAGTCAATTCCTAACTGTGACATCATTTGCAGCAAAGTAAGAGCTTGGCAAAATTTGGCAGTAAGGTAATTACAGGTGAGTACTGCATGGCGTAACAACATTGACGCAACATTGCAAACAGGTGTAAATCCTTCATACTTTGAAATGAGGACATCCGCTAGCAGCATATCTTACTCTAATGTTTCGAAACTAGTGTCTGAGAGCCAGACTAGTAATGGGTCTACTTTGTTATCCTTTGTATTTCGTCACTAGTTTCACACTAGTGTCGCAGACAGTATTTTGCCACTAGTTTATTCCTCTCCCTGTCTAGGACAATTTGCTGATTATGGCCATCTGTCTATTGAACTAAAAATAGAACTATGAATAATCAGAGTATTTCCTTTGGTACAGACTCTAAAAAGACTATATAAATAAAATAAAAAGTGATGTTCAAGCCTATTCTATTAGTCAAACGTCTGAGTAACACAATTAGCTCTCAAATTGTTTGAAAGCTAATTGATCTAAATATTACATTGTAAATAACTATACACATTGCATCATCTGACCACCCCTTGTATGTATTCACCACTTCTTATAAATAAATTTTAAGAAGAAACATCTGAGTACTACATTTGGGTCCCTGAAAGGGAAAAAGTTAACACTAGTGTAATACTGTTATTATTTGTGTTACTACTAGTATTTTACAACTAGTGGTACTACTATAGTAAGTATTAGAGTTTATTAGTTACCACTAGTGTTACAATAAGTGAGTATTACCCTTTATTAGGTAAAAACTAGTGTTACTTAGTGTATTACCGTTCATTAGTTACCACTAGTGTTACAATAAGTGAGTATTACCCTTTATTAGGTAAAAACTAGTGTTACTTAGTGTATTACCGTTCATTAGGTAAAAACTAGTGTTACTTAGTGTATTACCGTTCATTAGGTAAAAACTAGTGTTACTAAGTGTATTACCGTTTATTCTAAGAACGTACGCAGTGGTGCATTATTTTAGAGAAAGTTTGCTGTTTGTGACACCAATAGTTAGGTAGTGAGAATAAGGAAAACCGGGGCAAATGACTTGGTATCTACGCACACCAGGCAAAGTGACTTGGTATCTACGCACACCAGGCAAAGTGACTTGGTATCTACACACACCAGGCAAAGTGACTTGGTATCTACGAACACCAGGCAAAGTGACTTGGTATCTACACACACCAGGCAAAGTGACTTGGTATCTACACACACCAGGCAAAGTGACTTGGTATCTACACACACCAGGCAAAGTGACTTGGTATCTACACACACCAGGCAAAGTGACTTGGTATCTACACACACACCAGGCAAAGTGACTTGGTATCTACACACACCAGGCAAAGTGACTTGGTATCTACACACACCAGGCAAAGTGACTTGGTATCTACACACACCAGGCAAAGTGACTTGGTATCTGCACACACCAGGCAAAGTGACTTGGTATCTACACACACCAGGCAAAGTGACTTGGTATCTACACACACCAGGCAAAGTGACTTGGTATCTACACACACCAGGCAAAGTGACTTGGTATCTACACACACCAGGCAAAGTGACTTGGTATCTACACACACCAGGCAAAGTGACTTGGTATCTACACACACCAGGCAAAGTGACTTGGTATCTACACACACACCAGGCAAAGTGACTTGGTATCTGCACACACCAGGCAAAGTGACTTGCTATGTACACACACCAGGCAAAGTGACTTGGTATCTACACACACCAGGCAAAGTGACTGGGTATCTACACACACCAGGCAAAGTGACTTGGTATCTACACACACCAGGCAAAGTGACTTGGTATCTACACACACACCAGGCAAAGTGACTTGGTATCTGCACACACCAGGCAAAGTGACTTGCTATCTACACACACCAGGCAAAGTGACTTGGTATCTACACACACCAGGCAAAGTGACTTGGTATCTACACACACACCAGGCAAAGTGACTTGCTATCTGCACACACCAGGCAAAGTGACTTGCTATCTACACACACCAGGCAAAGTGACTTGGTATCTACACACACCAGGCAAAGTGACTTGGTATCTACACACACCAGGCAAAGTGACTTGGTATCTACACACACCAGGCAAAGTGACTTGGTATCTACACACACACCAGGCAAAGTGACTTGGTATCTGCACACACCAGGCAAAGTGACTTGCTATCTACACACACCAGGCAAAGTGACTTGGTATCTACACACACCAGGCAAAGTGACTTGGTATCTACACACACCAGGCAAAGTGACTTGGTATCTACACACACCAGGCAAAGTGACTTGGTATCTACACACACACCAGGCAAAGTGACTTGGTATCTACACACACACCAGGCAAAGTGACTTGGTATCTGCACACACCAGGCAAAGTGACTTGGTATCTACACACACCAGGCAAAGTGACTTGGTATCTACACACACCAGGCAAAGTGACTTGGTATCTACACACACCAGGCAAAGTGACTTGGTATATACACACACACCAGGCAAAGTGACTTGGTATCTGCACACACCAGGCAAAGTGACTTGCTATCTACACACACCAGGCAAAGTGACTTGGTATCTACACACACCAGGCAAAGTGACTTGGTATCTACACACACCAGGCAAAGTGACTTGGTATCTACACACACCAGGCAAATGACATGATAATTTGTTTGAATCAATTTGGTAGTGTGTTCTTCACATCAATCTGCAAGTAAATGTACCTCAACTAGCGCTTATTAATTTAAGAGATAACCATACCACCAGTACGTGCAATAGTTTCACTCAACCACAACTCTCTCAAACACAATCAGACGCTAATTAAGAGCCTTCCGTTAGATCTTTCACATAAAGTACCATCACCTAAAGACATCCAGAGCACTAGTACTGTACCTAGCTAAGTAGATCATAACACAGCTATATGTAGTAATGTCTATAACTTCATAACTATACGTACATATCAATCGGTTATAATGTCAGTCATGTAACAACGACAGTAAGCAGGTTTTCACAATGTTATAATATCTAGCCTTAAATTTGTAACATATTTGATAGTCATTATAGCTGAGTGTTCACCTCCTCTTTCTCTAAAATATTGATATGACCTAATTGATTAGGTACGTGATTCCGTGCAATTGGACTTTCTTCAACAAGCTGCAAAATTTAGGTATAGTTTCCGATCATTATCATTCTGCATTATCATCGAACTATAACTTCAAATAGAAATAATTGGTCAATTTTAGTTTTTCTAATTCAATAGATACCATTTTTTACCAGTATCCTGGAAACCAATAAATGACATAGAAAAATGCCATTTAAAAATGATAGTGAAACGTGTGCCAATTTACCATCCGATCACGTACTTTAACACGCAAACATAAAGACTGTTCCGGTGCTGAAAATTGACTGAATTTAGTAGTTTGGTATTTGAACATACCGGAAAAAGTCGCGTTTAGATATTTCTTCGAGACACTGGTAGCTGTTCTTTATCCTCTACCAAACACTAGTAGCAAAGATATTAAACTACAGTAAGATACACCACTCTCCGGAATTTCTGTTTTAAAAAGCGCCATCTATGTAGATTTGAAAGCGGGACTAGAGAAGCAATAACATTTGGTGTTGATCATCTCTTTTTTTTAAATAATCTTCCTTTATGAATGAAATGCAAGTTAATATATTATTAAACAACACCAAATATTGTTGTTTCTCTAGTTCCCGTTTTCAAATCTAGATGGCGCTTTTTAAAACAGAAATTCGTTTAAGTGGTATATCTTACTGTAGTACAATATCTTTGCTGGTAGCTGTTCTTTATCCTCTACCAGACACTGGTAGGTTGAAAGGTGCTGTCATCGCTGCCCCGTTACATGTTAGGTCTCCAAGCGTGAGATCTGTGACTATCACGAGACAAGACAATGCCAGTGAGATCTGTAACGATCACGAGACGTAAATATGATAGTGAGATCTGTGACGATCACTAGTCATAACAATGCCAGCCCTAACGATAAAAAGGACGTAATAACATGGGGGAGCAGCAAATGATTATAAGAATGTATTTCGAGTGGTATGTAACTTTTTAGATTACTGCAAAGTCTTTTCTTCCACATGAGCTATAATGGAAAATAGCACAATGTTGTAGAGAGTCAGTGAGAGACAGAATCAAACATTCTAAGTAATTTGAAAATAATAATGAAAAAGACTTTTAATCAGTACTACTTTTGGTTCTAAATATTCACAGAATCATAATATAATGCTTATAAATAAGCTCATTATTGAGTGTTGTTGAAATGCATATTGATTGTCAATCATAATTTCTAAAAATGGCTGAATTTTTATTTCAATTTTACCCATGAGGAATAAGAAATAACGAAGGTTTTCCGTCTAGATTTCCTCCGGTGCTTCTATACTCGCAGATGCAGGCAGGGAAAGTTCACTGATCCTCTCCATTAATTAATTAAGGAGTGAAATCCTAGAAGGAATTAATCTACTTAATAATATTCACACAAAGGAAATCTTTGATTATCATTTAGAAAGAACGGATTAAATTTTGCTCAAAGAAAGAAAAATACTTTCTTGAAATAATAGTTAGTGTTATTTTATTCTGTAAGAGAATGCGAAGATAGAAAATAAGGGAAGGAGTCCGTTGAACCACAGATGTTGTGCCGTTGGTTCATCTCCAGTGGCTCTGTAAGTTTGCAACCTTGCAACAGACAATGTTGTGAACTGACAATGGCAAGAACGAATGCATGCGACCAACCGGAGAGAGGTGTAGGGGTGGGACACAGTGTAAAAAAAACAAGGAAGTTGAAGAAGAAAGAAGGAAAGATGAAAATGTAGCAAAGTGATGAGAGATGAATAGATGAACTGTGAAAGCTAGACATGCAAACTAAAAAGAATATTGGGGACGTAATTAGAGACTCAACGTGATGGAAAAGAAGTGAAAGATAAACAATAATGTGGGAGAGTCAAATTTATGGACATTTCAAAGAATTGGGGAAAAGTGAGTTAAATTGTTACAATCGATGAAACTTAATGATATGAATAAATGAAAATATAGGAGTAAAATGTTCAATTTTTAATACAGTAAGTTTAAAGTTAAAGTTTCGTTCACGGACGATTCGTTCAAGAAATGATTTAGTTTATATAATATTTTTAATGTGTCTATATTATATATTATTTAAATAATATAGTCTGTAAAATAAAAGTAGAAAACACTCTTTGTTGATGGTAGTTATTAATTCATTGTCTTTGTCATAATTATTCTACATTGCAACTTTCTTCTCCTGCTCCTGATGGCCGGCAACAGTTAAATAATTAAAATGAATACTTTTTTGATGATATACAAGCAGGCCCGCTTTTATTACTCCCCGGTATTATATAATGTGTAATAATTGAGGAGCATGTCTCGAAGTATTACATTACATAAACATAAAAGATGTGAAACATCTGATTGTGATTTTTTTTCTCGGTAAGAACAAATCATCAATATTGTTCAGATTAGTTTATTAGAAACAATTTTTTTTTTATAACAGATATCTTTATAAAGCTTTAAATATCAGAGTAAGACAGCTGCTTAATCTACAGGATTCTAGGTGCTGTAATTTAGACACAAGAAAAAAAAAAAAAGAGTTAGAAATAGCTGTTAAGTGTAATGACTTTAAAACATAATGAAAGTTCCCCAACATAGCGATATGGCCACATAATTTGGAAGAAAGAAACTCAAGAGGATAAAATGGATTCAACTGGTATGAAAAATGTGATTGAGTATTCTTGAAATTGTTGTGAAAATATAAAACTGAGAGCAGAACAATAGTGATTATAAGCAAATTAATAAAGGGTAATGTTTATTTATTACGATTGGAAACACATTCAGTCTCGACTCTATGTAGATTGTTTGGAGGTTTTATCTTTACTCTTATTTTTTTCAAATTTTTTTTAGGATGCTCTTTTTTCTTTAGGTTTTCTATTTATATTCTTCCTTCAGGCTTAATTTTTTTCAAATTTTTTTTCTTCTTGCTTCTTTTTTCCATTTTTTTAGGTTTTATCTTTAGATCGTGAGGTTGTGACCTGATCTATACCAAAGATACTCCATCCCCACTGTACTACTAAGGCCTGCACGCACCACTGCACTGACACTGCAGCGCAGGCCGGAAGTGTAACCTCCGTCTCGCGCAATCATTCCGATCGGTCACTGTGAAGGCGATGCAAAGAGATAAAAGAAAGAAAACAACTAGACACGAGTAGGTTTTTTATGTTTTGGAGCACCGGTTTCTACCATACGGCTACACAACTTAAAATCTTTGTACTTTAATCTTTTAATAAAGTTTATTTTGCTTCATTATTGCTCTCCAACTTTACACTGCTCGGACACTCCTAGTACACGGTAAGTGGGGATAAGATACACTAGGAGCCAATCTGAACTTTAGAAATTTCGAATTGACCTAGCATGACTAAGTTTAAACCCACTTTTCCAGTACTGAGAGTGTCCTAATACAGCAATGGTTACATGAATTTGCTGCTAAAGTTTGACTGAAAATTCTGAATTACATAAATTTATATCATATTTACTTTATTATGTAGTATTGGTATGTTGTTACCACATGACACACTACATGACATGTATTGGTATGTTGTTACCACATATCACACTACATGACATGTATTGGTATGTTGTAACTACATATCACACTACATGACATGTATTGGTATGTTGTTACCACATGACACACTACATGACATGTATTGGTATGTTGTTACCACATATCACACTACATGACATGTATTGGTATGTTGTTACTACATATCACACTACATGACATGTATTGGTATGTTGTTACCACATATCACACTACATGACATGTATTGGTATGTTGTTACCACATATCACACTACATGACATGATGGAGTATACTATCATGAAATATAATCAATATATGTTACATACTATTCCATTGTATAATATACACGTACTTAGAAAACAAGCATACATATATAGCCAATTTGTATATCATTATCTATACTGTATAATATATAACCTGTATAATATATGTATATAACCTGTATAATATATGTATATAACCTGTATAATATAATAACTCAAAAGAATGTATTTTCGAGTTATCCATGCAGACACGTTCATCTTCTAACGATAGTTTTTTGGTGAAAGTTTCATAACTATAGCTCAAAAATTGACCGCTACAGAGACTAAATGTCCTAACGACATAACAGAAATGTCATAATCAGGGTTGTGACAATATGCGTTTAAAATCATAGATCCTGAAAGATTATAGACGGATTGAATTAAAGACTATTGAATGGTTCTACACCAGCGGTATTCGATACCTTTTTATTTCGTTTCGTCTATGATATTCTTAAGATCTATGATTTTAAACGCATATTGTCACAACCCTAGTTATAATTTAAAAAGTAATGTAAATATATAATATTCTATTTAGTTAGAATATAATTATTTCGACTACAATACACTTTGGAAGCAAATTTCAGCTTACAAAAAATGTTCCACCTATGCTGTTTTTGGGCTATTCACAATATTGTGAGCGTTTTAAAATGCCTCTCCTGAAAAATAGCTGTTATTGAGTTATAGCATTTTAGAGTTAATAATAACATTTTAGTCACTAAGAGTAATAAATAAGGCAGTAATTATTGTCTTACCTCTTTGCTGTATTTTCTTATCCTTAAGAACTCTCTGTAACTACACAGTAATTGATAAAGGAAAGAACTGAAAAAAAGAGTAACACTAAATTAATGGAAATGAATCTACCGACTATAGATCTATTGAAGTTCATTAAGGAAAAGTTACGAATTATCGGTCAGTTCCACATCTTCGGTCATATAAGATAAAAATATTATAATAATTATTATATTACCGAAGATGTGGAACTGACCGGTAAATCGTACCTTACCCCATGTCTATTTAGTTCTTTCAGTGCCAAATAACATGGAACCAAAGAAAGTGTGCACCATTTCCTCCACTAGCGACTGTGACGTCACAAAGCACCGTTAGAGCGACGTCTATCGGCACATTTTGCGCCACTGAGACCTACGCCAGCGGAGAGGCTCTAGTACAATAAAAAGGGTTATATTCAGTTTCATTTTATTCACTAGAAAAGTTGTGATTGGATACCATAGTGAAATTAATATAATGAATCTTTTAATAAAAAAATAACGGAAAACAAAAAGAGTAACAATAGTGAATTAAAAGCAGCTGGAAGATTGTCTCAGTCTATGCACTATCACCCAAATGTGTGAACCGCAACGCGAGAGCGGCACACAACCTCACTCTAACACACCCACCAGTTGAATGACCTACTAGAGGGCTCTAAACTAGAGCTAAAAAGACTACTAACCCCCCCTCTCCTTACCCCCCCCCCCCCTGAAAATTAGACCTACATACCCCCACATTCTCCCCTTTCCGTAAGTCCTGAATAATATTAATTATATACACGTTATTATAACTAAAGAGGCAAAGTAATTATATCCTCTTGCAAAAAATTTTTTTTCCTAAATGTCGTAAATAGTAAATTCAGTTTATTAGATTATCTAATTATGAATAAAAATAAAATAAATATTTTGAATTGTATTTATGAACAGAAAAAGTAACGGTAAAAAAAATCCATGACTGCAATTATTTTACAATGGTTTTATCAAAAATGTGATTAGGTATGTACGTTTTCTACGGTGTAAAATTATGAGGTAAAACTGATCTTCAATGAAAGTTTGATATTTATTACGGGTTAAAAAACACCTGCTGGCTTACATCTCTCTCTCTCTCTAATTATTTGACAGTCCAGGTGACTTAATTACCTCTGGTGTACAAGTTACTTTTCATTTGTCTGACACCCCATTAGTCCGACACCCCAATTGTTCGACACTTTTGCAGTTTATTTCTGATTTAATATCAAACATATGTATCTAGGGGGGCGTGCTGCCCCCCCGAACCCCAATGCCAGGTCTTTCAATAATCATGAAGAGTGCAGTACAACAAACTAGCGGATGCAACAAGCTACATTAAATTATGAAGAAAATTATTTTATTATTTATATTAGTTATTAATTGAGTACACCAATTCAATTATGATTTTTATTTGAATAAAAAGATAAAACGAGAAATAACACAGAAAGATGTAACTGTCGGTCTACTGGGGTCTTGTAATTATCCAACTAGTGCATTTCTAAAATTTAATTTACTTTTAATGCTTGTGGATATTTTATAATTGGTCTTAGTACACGATGAGAAAGTTGTGAGAATTAGAATAATAGGAAATAAGAAAAATGTGATTAGTGAGATTCATGCGGAGACTCTTTTCTCTGATAGTAACTGTAGATGCCATAGATAGGTATTTTATCTCCATTTCCTCAAGCAGAGTTCGTTTTCCCCATATATGAGGAATTTCCCCATCACTGACAGCCTGCTTGATTCCCTTACGCACCTTGCGCAATCTAGAGATTGCCGCGCAATTTTCAGAATCCTAAAAACATGCAGCGGAATTTAGAATAGCGCAAATTGGTAAATTTTGCGGAACATGTATTCTAGCTTAATATTTGATAATATTTACGCCTCAACTAGAATTTACTATTATTTTCTAAGGTATTTAGTATTATTATTTGCTAATGTCCTGTTTCAGTCGCTAGTACAGACGCTACTGTACACCTGTCAATTAGGCTAATTACCTCAATTAAGTGGCGTGTTCTAATCAAGCTATTAGGACATAGGATACTTAGCGTCATGACGTAACGTGGTACAACTGAAAGGAAGCGGATGACGTCATACATGAGAAAAAAACAACATAGGAAATAATATGGGATAAACTTTCACAGAGGGGAAAGTGATTAGGAAATTATGTCTATTTGAAATTATAAAATACTTGTTTAAATTAACAATGATAATATATTCATAAGATATCGATTAATCGTCAGAATTTGACGATCAATAGTTTCTGCACTTAAATTAATTAGCTTCAGAGAAAATTTTAACGGCCAATTTCAGACTTTCGCCATTGTGTATAACATGGAATACGCTAATGCAGCCTCTTGGAAAGTGACCAAAAAACTCCCGACCACATGCCCATAGATGGGGAGTGGTTTGAAGGGTCTGTCTTCGATTATCTTCAGTGTCCGGCGATTATTATTAACGCTAATTTATTCATAACCCAATCGTAATTTACCAAAATTCTAAATAATCGTAATGATTCGTCGGACATATCCTAGTAAAAAAAGAATGAGAATATATGAATTACGATGTGTTCCTGTAGAATATGATCAATACTTACAGTTATCGACAACATAACAGGCTGTTGATCAGAAAATTTCCGGCTGAATATGTATAAGTTTGGGGAAAATTTTCTATACAACCCTTCACATGAAAAGAGAAATAGAAGAGTTTAATGTGTAGAGAAGTGCAGGTAATAGGGGCTATAAAATTATCAATATTAATTATTAAATTTCAATGGTACATAAACAAGCAACAGCAAAATATATCAAAAATCACCCTTCAGAAAAAAAAATCTTGTTCCAATTAATACAGATGATATCCCTCATCATTTTGCTGTAAACCGCATGCAGTTTGGTAGCATATTTTTGTTCCGATATGCTTTCGAATTTTTTTATTGTCAATATACTGCAATTATCCGTTTTACTTTCGAGCTAATTTCAAGTCCAAAGGAAAAGATTTCACGCCGTTTGTTTTTATTGTGATGTATGGGTAGCTATAATCTAGTCAATAATAAACATTCGAGTAGAGGTAAAGAACAGTTGAAAACTTATATAAGATATATTTAATAAGAAACATGAACATGTAATGTTTGTTTATAGATTTTAAATCAGAACAAAGATGCGTACAATCAGTCACAAATGTTAAAAGATTATTAAAATATACTGAATAAGATTTCTTTCGGTCTTCGGACTATAGCATGACATTCAAATTTGAATGTCCAACGACAGACGACAGATTAATTAATGTATGACAAGTTATGATTGGACTTTTGTCGAATCATTTAGCGTCGTATATATAGATAATCTTTTTAGCATTAACTTTAATTCAACTAGGTAGGAGGTTTTACTTTATTTTCTTATCCCTTCTTTACAATCATTATTATATGTTATAATTTACAACTCATAATACTTAAATAAAGTTATTCTCATTGATGCTTTAGTATATTTATTTCGCTACTCCTTGCTGTGGATGCAGATATGGAAAGTGTTGTAATTATATACATTACTTTATTATATAGAGCCTATGTAGTGATTTGCTAATAATGACACCTTGCCATGCTTAGAAAAGAGATAATAACATACAGGAGATAACAATTACAGACATACAAGTACGAGGTATATCTACCATCAGTCAAATAAGTTTTTTGCCTATTCAATAATTAGCTACAGCACCAACTGTATCAATATCAGTACATTGGTTGTCCAATTCGTTATCTTTAGGGCATGTACCCGGATTTGTTGCGGCAAGTGAAAATAACTTTTATTTGCCTGCAGTGTTTTCAATGGAAGAAAGTAGCGACAGTTGATGGCGTGGATTATCACCACCCATTATAATTATAAGTAGTGTACTTACTATTTGTGTTTTTGCACATTAATTATTCCTCTGATAGTAAGTAGGAAAACTTTTCTGAAAAAAGTCACAGTAATATTCAGTAAATGACTGTGCATGTTTGAATATATTTGGAGATTGCTTACGAATTTCAATTGTCTTGATTTTACTAATTATCTTTATATCCATATTGCAATTTTAACTTAACTTATAATAATCCGTATTGAAAATGTTAATTAGAATTTTAACTATTTTCTAATTCCTTTAACGTAAGCCTTAATAACTATTTTCGATAAATTCCTAGATAATTGCAGCCTTGTGTACCAGCTTCTTACTTGACGACAGCTTTCTATAGAATATTAAATCTTTTATATAAAAAGATAATGATCTCTAAAGTATTCTCTCTTAACAAAAGCATAACTTTTGAGATTTTTCTTCTCCCTTTTTCATAGTTTAAACATGTTTCCAAAAAGTAACGTTAAAAACATTTTTGAGTTCTTAAATCTTCTATCATAATCTATTTTCCGACCAATTTTCTGCACTTTGAATGAAGATAAATTTCATTAGGACTTTTTGGAGTAACTTTTGGATTGTCGTAACTTGGATATGGAAATGTATAGAAGACTGTCAATAACTAGAAAAGTTTTTTATTTTAACCTAAGCCTTTATATTTATTTTCTAAATACTTTGACCTGAGCCTTAATACTTATTTTCTAATTCCTTTAACCTAGGCCTTAATAACTATTTTCTAATCACTTTAACCTAAGCCTTAATACCTATTTTCTAATTCCTTTAACCTAAGCCTTAATAACTATTTTCTAATGCAGTTTAGCTGCTCATTGTTGAGGCTAGGCAGTTGCATTGTCTACAAAACTATCGCAGAAAACAGCTTCAAATAATATCACATTATTAAGAATTAGACTTTAAGTGAAAAGGAACTAACTGTTCTCTGTTCACCCACATTTGGTGACCTGCCTCGTGACTGGTGTTTATATTTATTATTATATAATAAATTATTATTATTCCAACTGAAGTTACACAAAATACAGTATTTATTAATTTGAAATAGTAGTAATATATTTCATGCAATATTGTATGTTTGAAATAGGCCTTAGTGACTTAGTCTAATAATAAATGTTGTTGTTTTAATAAAAATAATAAAAAAAGATAGCAATTATAAATAAAGAATCTGCTATCATTGTTGATAATATTTTTCTATATTTATTCACATTTACACTATATATGTGTATTGTGTATACCAAACAATTAACAAGTTACCATTTCACTGAAAAAATTACTCTTTGGTCTCGAACCTGGACAGTGGTTATTTAGACCATAATATTATGTATAATATAGTTGTAGAATTTTGAAGTAGTGAATCTAATACTTTAACTTTATTACTATTTGTCCAATTTTATTTATTTAATTATTATATATCTTTAGAATAATAATTTTATATAGATAAATGAGTAGATAAATTTGAAATATTAATTTAATATATGTAGTTAATTTTTTTATACATTTGTAATGCGTAAGGTTCTTCATTATGGATAATGCATTTAAATCATATAACTATAAACAAAATATTTACTGTATATAAGTGGGCGTTAGAATTAGTGTAAAATAATGATATTACATGATCCTGTATATGTAGGTATATGTATACGAAAACCAAAATTCTTGAAACTCAGATGTGGGGAATAATTAAAAGTTTTGAAGGGGTATAAGATACTAGGTATTTTATTTAGGGCCCCTGTTAGAAGAAGCAGACTTTCTTTGATTATAAAGGTAAAATCAAATTTCAGGTCATTTGAGCATGAATGAGAAGACCCAAAAAGCCATTAAATTTTCCATTATTTTTTTATTTAACTACGTATATGTATATGTAATTAAATATTTACATTATATAAATTGATCAATTGCTAATTTTGTTAATCCGTATTTTACTACTCTTTACAGGTTCATATTCTACAATTATTCTCTTTAGAAACAACAATTCACTGGTTGATATGTTCAAAATACATTTTATTTATCATAAACAATATATTATATTGCCAATGATATTGCTGGTCCCAATATATAATCACCGAATATATTCATAAAATCAAGTTGGGGAATTTCTCATATAACTTTGTGCGATATTAAACTTTACACATAATCGAGAAGTAACATATGGAAGTTATCGTGCTTACAAGAAATATTTTGAAAAAATGTGAAATAAATGATTAAATATGTAATTCCTAATTATTTTACTTCCCTTGTGGGACCTCTTGAACTTGACTAAATGTTCTAATATTTTACACGTCATTTTCATACCCACACACAACTTTTCCCACCACCCCAAACTTAAATTTGGAAAAGGTTGGTCAAACCCCTTAAAACGGAGACACCTTAATATATAACCTAAGAATCTAACTCTCTGAAAGAAATTCATGTTTATATCATGTGGCACTTACACATTTAAAACATGTGTATACCATGTATAACTTTTTGGAAATGTGTAACATTTGGTTTTACATGGAAATATAGTATATTATGTTTTGGTAATATATGTTATAATTATGGTATTTGACTTGTTGCTATGATTGAATGTGGTGAATTACATATGGTTGACACCTGTTATAAGTATGGTAATTGAAATATGTATACAATCTCTTTTGAATAATGTTTTAAAATGGAAATAACCACATGTTACTCATGTATTCCTTGATGATAAGATAGATCTATTGTGAAGAGCACATATAAATACTAACTATCAAAGCACAAGTATAACACGTGTGCGTGTTATATGGAATTGTTCGTTGTGTTAGTGGTTCTAGATTTATTAAATAGAAATATATGAATTATATATAACAAATTTCTAGACATTGAGTTCAGTAGAAACATTCAATTGACTTTAGTAACTGCACTATATACTGCATAAGTGTATAACGTTCCTTCACTACTACGATACATTATAAAAAGGCAAATAAAATCACGC